>VDFB02179613.1:0-16140 GCA_007258455.2 Sequoia sempervirens
TCTTAATGTGTCCTGTCGATTATTGTGAGAAGCATATGAATCACTTATTTGAAACTTATTTTGTATTCATCCAAAAGTGCTTTGTTCTTTTTTTTTATGTTTCTTGCATGTGTTTTTAGGCTCTCTAGAGATGTAGCTTCGGCTCTTTAGTTTTGCACTTTTCATCTATTTTGATGATTACAGGTAGATTGTCTCATAATTTTTCATGTAGATCTATTTGTAACCTTATTTTCTACCAATCAATTTGCAAACCACTCACATAGTAAGGACCATTTCACTAACTTGTAGTCATCCATTACTTCATATGTTGCAGGTTGTGTATGTGTGCCAATAAATCCTGATGATTGCGAAAAATTTAATCCTACAAGTGTACCCAATCTTTCTCAAGTAAAAGTATTACCTTATTTTATAGTACTTTAAATGGTTAATTGAAGGTGCTTCTTTAGATCTGAATGTTGAACCCTGGATTAAAAATATGGTATTAGATGGGCAGTATAATGATAAGCGGGTCCATTGAACACAAATTTAAACATAATTTAGGCTATGAATAGTGTTACAATTATAATTATTTCTCCTTTACCTACCTCTGCATTAATGAAAAAGATAGTAGATATTGGAAGTTCATTACATGTCTCATGTATGTGTTAGTATTTTAATTTTTTTTAAGTTGTTCAAGAGCTTGATTAGGTCTAGAATATGTTATACAAGCTCTATTCTCTTGACATTGCTCAACATTTTCCCTACACATTTTCTCTTCAATCCAGACGTTTCTTAACTCCTTCCCTTGTTAGCCCTTGGTTGTTCTCAAGTGTAATGCTTTTTCTATGCATCTTGCAGTCAGTATGTATGATCAGTCATCTCTTATGAGGCATGGATAACCTTTCATGGAATTGTTGTTGTAATTAGACAATTGCCATTGTGAGAATAATCATTTAATTTGTATGGAAGTAAGTCTTTTTCATATTATTTGACTTGTTATTGTAAACTTGTCTTTGCAGGATTCTCTTGGGGGGAACAGCAAAACTGTGATGATAGTGGAAGTTGTGCTTACCATAAATCATTTGGAATTACATCAATATATTGCTTATAGAATACTCTACGTGCAAGAGTAAAATGGAATGTGCGTTGACAATTGGTCTGGGAAGGAATTTCAATCGAATATAGGGTACATTATACCGCGAAAGATGGTATCTATTCTATGATTAAAGAACCCCAAAATAAAGAAAATTAATAGGTTTCATTTGTTTACTTGCTCTTAGACACTTGTTTAATTGATGAGACCCTCAAAATGTCTTGTTGATAACCAGCAGTGTTCAAAACTTTTGAAGAGGTCAAATCGGTGTGACATTGGACCTATCTTGCCGACGAAAGTCATCAACAAGACATGGACTGTCAGAGTGAGTTTTCTATCTTGTGCTGATGATTGATCTCTCACTGATGGGTTGGCTTCAGTGGTCATTGCCAATAGTCTCCACGATGGTACATTTCAATGAATATTTTTTTTTTAAAAAATGCATTGTTTCATCTCAATTTCGACGAAGGCCACCGACGAATCACTGAAAAGGTCTGACGAAGTTGCTATAGCTATGACGAAGGCTTCGTTGTAACTCCTTTCCAATTTCGTCGAAATGGTGATGAACTTCTGGTGTTGTTTCGACGCTTTGGAAGAGCCATTGCAATTGCATTTTGGTTGTAATTCATTGGTGGATACATGAAGTTTTCGTCGATATTTCGAAAAACATTTGAGTCATTTTATGATGTTGACGATTGATGAATTTGTGCTGTTATTTTGACATTTAATTTGGTGTCGACATTTCTACGAAAAAATAACGACAATTTTTTTTGTCAATTTGTCGATTGTCTGACAAATGTTTTTCGAACGATCGACGAACGTTTATCAGCAAATGGAATCAAATTCAGTAGTGATAGAAAATCCACATATGAGTCATCCCACTGCAACCAATGGGTAGCTAATTCACAAAATTCATAACTAGTAGATCCCAAACATTGAAGCATACAAACTCATCATAACATTAGTAACATGCAAAACTGAGATATCAAAGAAGATAACATGTAGATTTCAAGAATCAAACAACAAATCACCAACAAACCCGATTTTCCAAACAAATCCACTACTGAGTACCATAGTAAAGGAACTAAACAAGCATTCTTTCAAATCTACAATTGTTTTCATCTAGAAAACTCCAAGAGTCTAAACACAATATTTTCCACAAATCTACAAACAGATTTTTGGTTAACATGAAAAAACCTGTAAAAAATCATCTCCATGTAAATTAAGACCACTTAAACATCCAGAATAATAGATCACACATATTTCATCTGAACAAGTGAATACTCCAGATCTACAGAAACCCATAGTTTTTAGAACATAGGGAAATTGTAAAACCTTCAGAGGAAATAGGTTGTCTAGAAGCTTATAAAATATAAAGTATCCAAACTTCAGAATTCACAAATCACCAATGGTAAAACATGTACCAACATCTCTTCAATGAGAAAGCTGCAAACCTCCTCAAAACATGCACAAAGGATACACTCAAACTTGTAACTATCTTACATCCAGAAATACCACAAGGGAAACATAACCTAAAAAATAGCTCATCTACAAATCTGCAAAATCGTAAGTTTTGATTTACCGTGTAAACCTACAAATCCACCATGTTTTGTAACACACATGAAAATCCATATCCACTTACCATCTGGAAGACCCTCAAGTTTGTATACAACCATAATAGTTAAACCAGAACAATAGAATATCATGAATATGCATAATCATAGATTTTTAAACAGAAAATCCATAAAACCCTCAAATCCAAGGAACATGAATCTAAGCCATGCAAGTACAAACATCCATTAGGAAAGAGAGGTCCAGGAACTTCTAGGCCCATTTGCAAGCTAACTCCACCACCAACATGTACATGCATCCAAGAGAGAACTAGGCTATTCCAGAAGCTTCCAGATCATCCAATGATCAACTCCATAGCCTACATGCATTTGAGGTTATTAAAGCAATGCCTTCCAATGTTAGGAATTAAAAAAAAACACCAAAAATAGGCACACCAAATGAAGTAATAACAACACGAGTCTCTTCATATGACCAGAGAGTCCATCTCAGACATCCAATATGAAATCTCTAATGCACATAACCACAAAATGAAAAATAACCACCATGCATGAGGGTTATTCAATAGTCAAATCAGGAGCTCCAAATCAATAACATATCAAATGTAACCACATGAACAACTCCATAAAATCTCTATCTTTTCCATTCTTCACAATGCCCGTTGTTTCTAGAAAACAAGATCAACTACAAAAATTCCACTCAGTCAAGGATTAATAATCAACCAATTCCTTCAAAACAAATTCCCTCAAGCTTTCCAAGCTAAGAAATCATAACAAGAGAAATACCCAGAACCCCAAACACCACATGCATCACCATGCGAGTACATGCAAGTGACATGCAAGTTAATGCAAGTACATGCAAGTCTAGAACTTGCTCTGATACCAAATGAAAGGGAATGACAAACTCAAAAAGCCTTCCAAGATCCAGTATGCACCTTCAGTATCTTATGCTTTTCAAAATAAATCAAATTTTAATCATCTTGATACAAGCACATACTACTATGCCTTAAAGTGGAAACAAACATAGTTTAATTTCTCATGTATTAACCATCTAGGAAAGTTGATGTAGTTTCAGATCTAAAATTTTTTAGTAGCATAACATCATGTAAATTAACATTTCAAGAATGAGAAACACAAAGAATAAAAGAGAGATGGACAGAAGAGAAGAAAACATGATATACGTGGGGAAAACCCTTTTGGGTAAAAAACCCCACACTCCAAAGCATCAAACCAATGTATTAATTTGCAACAATAAGGTTACAATACACTTGTAGGCTCGTAACCTTAACATGGAGACTACATCTTTCTCTTATGGAGGGAATCCAACAACACTTCAATACCTACAATCAAACTATGCATTCTACAATGCAAGGCATCCTATTTATAGGAGATACAAGCTTTGAGAGGCTTCTAGAAGAGTTTAAGCATCCAAACCCATGTGGCTATAATATCTGACATCATAGGCATGATTTGCACATTTGTACAACATTCTCTTACAACTCTTATTGTTGTCATAACATGCAAAACCTCTCTCTCCAAGCTTGGGTGCCTAGTTCATGCTTATAGTGTGTTATGAAAAATTCCTCACAAATGTCATATAACATGTGCCATAAAAGTTGGTCACACTTACAACACATTCAACAAACAAATAATAAGTCAACCATGACTATCACACTTATTCTTTCACACTTTTGTCATACCCCACTAAGGCACCACACTTTCTCCATTCAAAATATACCTTACGACGTGTCATAGAATATGTCATAAGATGACACCACTTGTCCTAGGTCCATGATTCCAAGATGGGACACCTACCTCCACATATGATGAAGATGTGTCATACAGTCACCTCCAACGGGGATGCCACCTAGCTAGTGGGTCCCACTTAATGACATGACATTGTAGGCAATTAATTAAAATAAACAAATACAATAATACATTAAATAATTCAATGTTAGGACTCTAAGGTTGAAACACCTTACAACAGAGAAGAGAGTGAACAATTGTTGCAAAAATTAGTCTTTATTGATAATCATAAGTGTATAGTGTCCCACACAAGCTGTGGGATTGACTATTTTAATGCAATAAAGAAATAGAATATACATTTATAGATACATGAAAGTAAAAATGCATATGGAAAGAAAGGGGACCCATCATTTCCTGAATGATGAATCCCAGTTGAGTAGAGCTGCATCAACTTTAGCCTCTCCTGCTTATCCAACCTCCAGTTGTTGCTTGCCTTGCTGCTCCAAGAAATTTCTACATACATTGCGAGAAAGAGTTTTTTAGAACAATGAAATATCACCAATCAATATATATGCAAACATCCATAAACATATAGCCTGATCCTCAAAAGCATCAAAATAGTTTGCATACCATAGATGTCCACGAAAATAGAAAGGTTATCATAAACATCTATCATATGCTCTATTTTATCTAAGATGTTTGCTCATTGTGTAGGTATAGGTGAAATCTTTATTGCTGAGTTGTTTGCATTTGATATCATAGCATGTGGAGTGAAATGGGCTCCCACAAGGGTTGAGCCCAACATGCTACCCTTTGTTTGAAGAGGGATGAGAATGCAAGAGAATCACATTCATTTGTACATGTGAGGATGAGATAAATTTATGATAAATGTAGAATGTTGTTGAAGTCAATATCTTATCATGGATATAATATTCAAGTCTCTGTGAGCAGTTATACAAAGTTTATGTCAACATGAAGATCCCTGAGGCAATCATGTTAGGAGGGTCAAGCACTTTTGTGCTTACACAATAAGACAACATTGCGTATCAATGAAAAACAATCAATGCAAATATGTGACTAAATACACAGTGAAATAAATGCAAGAAATGGTGATTCACCATTGATATTTGATCATAGTCACGAAGGATAATCTACATTGCAAACCTTGGTTAGAACTTCATCAAGACAACCATCATTATTTGAAAACAAAATGGCATTGTTAATAAGGACAGTCATAGACAACAATCCCAAGAGCAATGCATATAAAAGACAGTGACATTGATGCAAAATAGTAACTAAGATGCATTGTCTATCATCATTTTATAAAGTAGTGAAGTATATGCACTAGGCTCAGTGTAATGCAACAAAGTGAATACAAAATTGTTATCAACATTGTTACATGCCAAAGAAGGAGGGTTTTGAAGTAAATGCAAGAGTCATAGTGGAGATTACTACAAAGTTATTTTCCACTATAGTAATAAAGATAGAAACTCTTTCAAGTCTTGATAACTACAAGTATTGGGGCTTACAGTAGAAGTCTTTACTTCTAAATACATTTTCAAGTTACAAATTTAATGG
Source organism: Sequoia sempervirens (assembly GCA_007258455.2). Taxonomy (NCBI): domain Eukaryota; kingdom Viridiplantae; phylum Streptophyta; class Pinopsida; order Cupressales; family Cupressaceae; genus Sequoia; species Sequoia sempervirens. Next base: position 5,965 of record VDFB02179613.1, read on the forward strand.
GAAATGTTTGTGATAATGTGAAGGTTGCCTCAAAAAAATTAGAGTGTTCTGTCCATTTATGGGAGACATGGTGAGAACTGTGTTTTAGTTCTATTGGTTGCTCTAGAAGTACTTGTGACTCAGAATCAAAAGGTCTTTCCATTTGGAAATAATGTATCTACCCTTATAGGTGGAACAAAAAAGTCCTCTAAATTTTGGACATGAGCTTTTCATTGCAAATGTTTACAGATCAGATGTAGTCCAAAGTAGAGCATAAGAGGATGATGCTGAATTTATTTCAGGGTAATGATGCTCATATAGTTTTGTCAAATCTTGTAGAGACAACTGAAAAGCTTGAAGATCTTATTGTAGTATACAAGAGTTTTATGCATAGTGATAATATTGCATCTACTTCAGATCAAAAAAGACATATAAGAAGCTAAAAGCATAAAATTTTCACAAAAGATGATTATGTTCTTCATATATCAAGTTGAGTTGGGTGTCTGAGGATTCAGATACTGTTGCAGTTTTGTTTGATAATATTTCAAAGTGTTAAATAATGAGTGTCATCTCCTGCATCAAAGCATGGAATAGGGTCATTCTCCAACCGATCTTCAAATTCAATAACAATGACTAACATCTCAATGAGCTCTGCACTAAAGAGATCTTTGTTTCTAAATGACACCAAATAGAGACTTCTACATTGTGATTATTAATATGCAACAATGGTCAAAGAGGGGTTTCATTGTTGATGCAGTAAGGTGTGATGAAGAAGCTATAGCGCTAATGGAAGAAGGAAACAATGATTTGGTAGAGATTTTTTTTGCAGTAACACTAATTATGGCAGTCAATTAGGAGGATTTTTCTATTCGTGTCATTATTATTTCTGCAATACTACTTCAATATGGTCAATATGGTTGTTCTTGAGAGCCTTTTTGTTACTATTGTTGAACATTCAGATTTGCAAAAGCTTTCAAGAAATATTGAAAGCATGAATGGGAGTGGTGTGTGCGCCTTCATCTCTTGGGTTTTTGTTTTCTTGCTTGTGCAACATACAAGAGACCCAAAGACAATGTTTTCAAAGCCATAAAGTATGGTAGAACCATACAATGATAGTGCATAAGGCTATAATAAATGATCCTAGTCTTCATGTTTCTTTGCAATACAAGGACAATCTACTTGTCACTTGCATATGGAGTAAGAAAAAAATAGAGCAAAGAGGAGGGTTTTTCCCTTATTTTCTCAGAAAGTGTAAAATCAAAACCTCGGCCATGAAGCAGAATAGAAGACCCAGAAGCCAATATTCTGAGAGAATGAAAAAAATCCCAAGGTTATACGCCGTGAACATGAAGGAGTGGCAGAGAAATGCATGAAATATACAATGAAACACAGGGAAACGATATATTCATCTGTTTGCAAGATAAGCTTGAAGTGAGCACTTCTTCTACAAAAATGACATGAGAAAATGGTGCAAGTTTTACAAACAAAAAACTTACTATGCTTGGTTGTGTTGAATATGCAATATTCCACTATTGAAAGCTTCAGTTTAACCCTCCACAAAGCTCTAGTTAAAACCATGGCAACACACTCATTAGTGAAATGAAAAGTAAAAAAATGAAATGAATGAAGTGTGTTGGCCAGGTATTGGTGCTTAGGGTTTTTTCCCTACGTTGGTCGATAAGCAAAAAGGAAATTTTTTACCTTTATTTTAACTTTTTATGTGTCAACTAATAACTTATGCAATGTTCATCCCTAGTGAAATTAATATGTTCACTTGTATATTCCAGTATGGAAGACTTATGTTTTGCATTCAATTTTCCCCATGGACCAAGCCACATGTGTATCACTTTGCATTTATTTGGAAATGTAATTTTTTTTTATTAAGTGATATGATTATAAATCACTTAGTCAAAGTGTTATTTTAAATGCAAAAATGAGGTGTATTATGCCATAAAATGTACTAAAGGGATTATAGTTGAGTCTCTATGCCTTTGCAAACACACCAAAGGTATGAGTCAAAATAGTTTGGAGACATGGTTGAATAATGATGACTTGTGCCAAGCATGTGAGGAATTTGGAGGAGATTGTCCAACATGTGGAAGGCATGAAGGTTATTTTTGACAGGGTTTTTGGAGGAAATGAGAGCATCTAGGAGTAGTTTCTCATGCTTTTATTGTGGGTAAGGTCATGACTCGACTTTTTCTTCACTTTGGAGACATTTTGGAGAGGTTTTGGAAGCTATTTTTAGGGTTTTTTGGTTATACACGACCAAGAAGCCTCTAGAAGGATATGTGTGGGGAAAGCTTCAAAAAAGCATAAGTAACTTCAAACATGAGTTTTGAAGGGAGTTCTCTCTTCTTTCAGCATGTATTGTAGCTTATTTTGGAGCTCTTTGAGGCAAAAGACAACATTGTGACTTAATATTAGACATGTACAACAATATGTAACACCTTTTTATCAATGAAGTTTAGTATTTTACCTTCTTTGAAGCTATCTCATTATGTGCAGTGTGATGATGAATGAATATTCTTGTGAGTTTTGATAATTCCTTTAATGTTTATCTCATCTTAGCACCTTTAGGTAGAAGAAACATATATTTTTTGTAGGTTGTAAGTTGTGTAGTGGTTCAAATAGCTACTTTAGTTGTGAAATAACTCTTTTCCTTCAAAAGTGTTAAGAGAACCAAGCCTCCTTGCAAAATACGTATGCATTAATATATAAAATTATATGAGTTGTGTTAAGTTAAGCTGAGCTTTTGAGAAAATTGTGTTAAAACAACAATATAGGTTATGAGAATAACATTTAGGTGCATCAACATAAGAGTTTAGTTTCATTTCATGTTGCTTCCTTACCCTTTTCCCAACAAGAAGTAGATTAGTTGAGTACCTTAGGAGCTAGCCTTCTCTAGAGGTCCATTCTAAGTTTAGGCAACCCAAAGGCCTAGGAATGTTCTCATATTTCTCCAAAATGATAACTTCTACAACTTAGCAAGGGTGAAATTTTAGGAGACAATGGTTTTGTAGTTTGTTAGAAAGTAAGGAAAGTGCAAAAAAAAAATTTGGAAGGAAACTATTTGAAATGAACTATTCTAGAAATGATGAAGAGAGGATAGGAAAGGATACCATGCTTACCACAACTCGATTCTTCAATTAGCTCCACTTGGATATTCCTACACACATGAAAACAAGAAAAATGTTGGGTTGTGTTTGAGGTCTGTGTCAGTCAAACCCCCATTTTAGTGTTCCCACCTCCATGAACAACCAAGATGCCACAAGATATAGAAATCGATAGAGAAAGTAGAAAGAAAGTATTGCAACTAGCTAGAAAGCAAAGACAATTGAAATGCTATCCAATAAGCACGATGATGCAACTAAATCGAAAGACACAAAGTTACCTTCCCAACTATGAGCTCTCAAGGTCAATAGCAGAAGGAATAGAGTGACACCACCACGTGGAGAAGATGAAGCTTGAAAATCCCGCAACGAGGGTGGTGTTGCAATGAGAGTACAATGTTGGAGCCAAATGAAGAGCTTGCAACAAGAAGAACAATAGTTTAGAGTGAATCAAGAGTGTGAGAATGAGAGAATGAAGTGTTATGATGTGAGAGAGAGCATGCAGGAGTGAAAGAATTGGAATGAATTGAGTTTGAACTGACAAAATGGAGGCAAGAGGTTGAATTTCATTGGTCAAGGGAGGCAAGGAACATTACTCTTCACAACTAATGGAAAACATAATATTTCTACAGATCCTAGGGGTAGGAATCTTGTAAGGACAAAAACATGGTGCGTGGATGTTTGCACAATGCATGTGCATCCCCAACAAAAATTCCACCATCGATACAAAAATACGTGACCAAGTGGAAGGGACAAGGTGGTAGCAATGGATTTTACATGATCGAGTTTATATTTTCTAAGGTAGGGGAAATTAAATAGGGAATCTTCTTAGGGTGTAAATTCATACCATGACATTTTGCCTCAAATTTAGCAAGCATACATGTTAGTGTGGATGCAAGCTAAAGTAGAAAGAGATTGAAGAGAATATACCTTAACCATTGAGGAAGCATATATTTGATCTGACACACCTAGAGGTAAAGGAGGCATCTCCACAGGTTCTCAGTTGGGCAAGAGAACCTTGATGTGAAAGAGAGAGATGGATCCATAGGTTCTCAGTTCTGTGAATTTTGACATCAAATTTACAAGTTCTTGGTCCTACAAAGGAAGCACTATAGGTTCTCGGTCCTGCAAGGCTTGACATGAAAGGCTTCTACACGTTCTCAATTAGGTGTAGAATTTGATATGAAAGATCCTCACAGGTTATCGATCCTGTTAGGAAAGCTTGACGAGGTGCTCGATCCTACTAGGCAAGCTTGATGCAGAGGAGCTTTAAAGGTTCTTGGTTTTGCAAAGCAACATGTTATGGTGTAGATAAAACATGTTAGGTGAAAAATACAAAACAAACACACACATCACAGAGCATGCAATTGAAGGAGAAGTTTTTAAAGGGGGTCTCTTTGGGAACCCTTCAAGATAGCAAGGGGATCATTCAAAGGGACACTCTGATTTCAAAGACATGACATCTTCCACAAGTGATTTTTTCGTCAAGGAATATTTTTGAAAGATCTCTTTCATCAAGGAATATAGTAGAAAGAATGATCCTTCTCAAAGGAAAATTTTCAAACTTCATAAAAAAAGTACCTTGTTTCTGAAAGAAAAATTTGACTAGGGGGTCCTTGTTGAAGAGTACATTATTTGGAAAATGAAAAATTTTCAATAAGGGATTCTTTGGCCATAAAATTCACCTTATCAAAAATTAGAAAAGCATGGTAGTCCCCCTTAGGATGGTGCACGCTACACAGAAGAGTGTGTAGCATCCTAAGGAGAGAAAGATGAGGTAGAGATGTTGTGGCTTGCAAGACATGGTGAGATGTAATCATGGAATGTTGTCATCCACGTGAGGGACAACATACAAGAACCACATCACTAAGAAGATAGAGAGAGACAAGCAAAAAATAGAAAACAATAGACAGGGGGATCTAAGAGTTTTGGGTTAGATTTATTCATATGTATAAATAGGTACCACATGATGTATGAATGAACTATCATCAATCCCTGGAGTTCCCAGATCATGAATAAGAGCACATGAAGAAAAAATTAAAATTAAAATTGGGTCAACATGGAAGAGGGCCTAAATGCCCCTAATGCTTTGTATCATCCCCAATTATTGAAAAGAAAATTTACAACATATAGAAGAATGGCGATACACATAGGAGAAGTTTACGAATTTTTTTCCAAGCCTATATCCAAGAACCTAAAAGGGTAGCAAGGGTCCTCTGGGTAGGATAATAAACACATAAAAACAAGCACGGGGGAACACAAACACACACAAATCTAATCTACAGATAAAGAAGAGGTACCACCCTACTCCTCATCGACCAATAGGTCATCTTGCTCCCAATCTAGATCATTATAGGGGGAGGGAGGATGGGCCTACAAGGGTGGGATAGCGAGGGTAGTACCCTTCGACTCTCATGCAACAAGGGCCAAGGAAGAAGGCCCCTCAAGGTATTCTTCACTGAGCTCTTGTGAGGTAAAGGCCATCAATCTCACAAAGATCGAGGATAGAGCTAGGATGTCATCCAATGAGTTAAACATGCACTTCACTAGAGTTCCATGTGTTAACTGGGTGGGAGAAGAAGGAGGCACCCAAGATCCATTACTGAGCTCATCGAGAGGGGTAGTGAAAAACTCAAGGGACGTAGGGGCCACCTCTGTCATGAGGATGACACAAGCCAAAACAAGACTAGCTCTTGAAGAAGGTGAACCCTTCTTCTGACCACCACTTGAAGTAAGGTCATCCTCTGGTTTGTGATTCAATGAAGGATGTTGGATCCCCAAAAAAGAATTGGAGGTAGAGGAGGGAAAAGAAAAAGCTGTAACATACACCATTGTTGTGTTTGACATGTCTATGGGCTGAGAAAAGAGAGGGATGTCCAAGAGGGACATCAAAAGAGGAGGCTACACATAAGGAGTGATGAAGACCCACACCCTTTTGGGGTGAGGATCATCAACACCGCCTAGGGGAGCCGAAAGTAGAATGGAGGTGATTGGAACTAAGGAAAAAGGAGTGAAAGGAATAGACATAGCAGAAGAAGATACAAAAATAGGATCTACTGGCTCCCCCTCTGTCTTCTATGAGGTAGCTTGTTCTATGGTTAGAGTTTTTCTCTTGTGGTTGCGCTCATGCACAAGCTGGTTACGTCAGCTCTAGTCACTAGAAGTTGTAGCCTGAGAAGAGATGGGAGGTTCTTGTTCTTCCATAGGAGTGTCCTCTGCAACTGTGGCCTAGTGGAAGGACAACCTCCTAGACATGAGTAGGAGTAGGGAGTACAGGAGCAGAGGCAACATCATTCTGTCTAACCAAGGTATCCCTTGGAACATATTATGTGGTATTACCATCCTCATTTGACTCATTTAACTCAATCCCACCTTTTAGCGAGGTGTTGTGAATTCCTTCTTCATTAATATTTGGTGCAAGAGTTGATGATGTAGCTCCATCTTGATTTGATGGATCAAAAAAATTTCCAATTCCAAAGTAAGACTATATGGTAACTCTACATTTTGGGCATTTTGATGGCCTCCCAGTCCCTTCACCACCTTGAGGAGTCTCACCGTTGTTGCACTTGCTGCTCAACATCTTGATCTCTCACTTCAAATAAAAGCTAGAAAAAGATGTCTTCTTGTTTAAGAAGTACATATAATATAGATCCCATTCCCTACTCAATATCTTTAAGATTGAAGCAAGAATGGAAAAGAGATAAATAAATCTTACAACACTATGAAGAAATGAGCACTCACCTTTAAGTTTAGGTTTTCACTAACTTGCTATTCGTTAATGCTAGAATGCCTGCGTTGTAATTTTGTAACTTTCCTATGATCAACTTCAAGGTTCCAAGTCCAACTTTCGAATCGAGAGCTCACAAGTTCGAATCAATTGTATTTATATCAATCCATATTTGGAGAATTCTATGGGATTTTTAAATGGTATATTAAAGATTTGGTGAATCCTGTGTGATTATACGATGATACATTTAAGTGTTGGGCGAATCAAACCTTGATAGAACACATACGTTGTAATTTTCAAAGCGATTATGGCCCTACAATTAGCATGGAGATGTCATGGTGATTGATGAAATGTGTCGTCAAATGTAATTATTTTTTAATGTTATTGGTGAAATGGGTCCTCATAAGCAACTATTTGTAAATTTTAATTGGTGAAATGGGTCATCATGCGCAGTGAACATTTAATGGCATTAGCCAAACGTGTCTTGATACACAATATTGTTTTAATAGTACTGGCAAATATGTAGGTGATTTAATACATGCTTCTAAGATTCTAGGCAAAAATATTAATTAGTCCATTTGAAACACATGGTTTGTTATGCCAGAATTATTACTTAAATATGCCTCATAAAATAAATTGATGGTGAATGGGAATGCATTGGACTGATAATTCATAAAATTTGGTTGATTTGGCCACCTTGTTGGTTACAATTTATTCACCAATTTTGACTTGGACGATATGTAATATTCACCAATTGGTGAAGATTTGCCACTAAAAAAATCCCTAGATCTGGACAAAGTTGGAAGGTATCTATGAAGGAGATGACAAGGTCAAACACTCGAAGATGTAAATCTTCAAAGCCAAATTTGAAACCTTAAGGATGTCTAAAGATGAAGATATTACTGCATACATGCTGAGAGTTGATGAAGTTTCCAATGCCATCGATGGGCTTGGTGGAAAGCTGGATGAAAGCAAAGTGAAAAAGGTATTAAGAACCTTGTCTAAAGCTTATAGTTCTAAAGTTTCTGCTATTGAGGAAGCTTAGAATTTGGATAATTATTCTAGAGATCAGATGTTTGGTGCTTTAACTTCTTTTGAAATGAGAGAGTTTGGTCAAGATGCTGCAAACAAAGAAACTGCTTTTAAAGTCTGCAAAGTGGAAAAGGATGATGGATCAGATCTAGATGATCTTGATGAGGTGGAAGCAAAATTTGTGAGGAGATTGAAAAAGGGTACTAGAAAATACAAAGGTAATCTACCTTTCAAATGTTTCAATTGTTGAAAGATAGGTCATTATGTATCTAAATATCCAATCAAAGTTACTAATGACAAACAAAAGGATCATAAAGGTAAATTTGTCAAAAAAAGTTATTATGTTGAAAAGGACAATGGTGTATCTGATGATGAAGAATCGAATTATCTAGATGAAGGAAGTGATGGATGCTTGTTCATGGATTTAAATGTTGAAAATAATTCTACTAATCTTGAAAGATGTGTGAAGGAAAGTGCTTCAAAAATAGGTTATAACACTGGAGGAACTATGTTGATTGCTTTTCATGCTAGAGTAGAGAAGAATTATTGGATCATTGATAGTGGATGCTAAAATCATATGACAGGTGATAAGAGTAAGTTTTTTAAGCTTGAAAATTCTGATGGTGGTCTTGTTAAGTTTGGTGATGATACATCTACTAAGATCTGTGGAAAAGGTTCAATTAGTTTTGATGGAAAGCATAATACATATGATTTCTTTATGTCAAGGGTCTCTGACATAATCTTCTAAGTGTAGGACAAATGTGTAGCAAAGGATACAATATTGTATTTCAAAATGGTGGTTGTGAAATCAAAAAAGGAAGCTCTGGTACTCTGGTTGCTACTGGAATAAGGACATGAGGTAATGCCTATCAACTCAAAGGTAGTGGTGCAAAATTCTTTGTCTCAAACTAATGAAAGTTGGATTTGACATAAAATAATGGGTCACATTAATTTTGATAGCCTAGTGAAGATAAGTTCTACTGATGTTGTGAGAGATTTACCAAAAATTAAAAATCATATCAATGCAATCTACAAAGAATGTCAAGTTGGAAAGCAAACAAAGACAAGATTCAAGACACAGGTATATTCTACCACAAGTCCCTTGGAGTTAGTGCATACAAATCTATGTAGACCTATCCAAATTAGAATCTCATGTGGTGATAGGTATTTCATAGGCACCAAATAAGGAATGTATGAAGTGACTCAACAACTATGAATGAGTGCCATTCTTTAATGTTTATGACATGCCCTACAAATTTATGTTCAAAATTTAAGAATTGAATTCATAGTTGACTAAATATGTCACACACATGTTAGACACACACACATATATACATATATACATACATACATACATACATACATACATACATACATATGTGTAAATATAAATGTAAATATATTTAGATACACACATAGATATATATATGAACACATAAATACATACTGGTATACACATATACATACATAAATATACCTAAACATACATACATAAGGAAACCTTGTTACCCCTTAGAAAATGTGTTAAACCTAATATATAATATAACTCAAATGAGGGATTGGCTAGCCATCAAAATAGACAACTATTGAACATGCTCAACGAATTAGATGTGTGCACGTGGAATATTGAACTAAATTTCATATAAATACATACATATATATATATGCATGCATAGATACACACATACACACATACATTTTATATATATATATATATATATATATATATATATATATATATATATATATATATATACATAGGAAAACCTACAATAGCTTGTGAGAAATAGGTAAACTACAATGTTTGATATTTTTGTTATACCTAAAGATATTCTAGTCAATAAATACAAAATATAATTGGCATAGAAGAACTAATAAAAGTTGACATTTAAATTTGAGATCAATAAACACATAAGCATTCCTTTCTATTTCGGTTCTAAATTTAAAATGAATGGAACAAATAAATCGACATGATCAAGTATTTCACCACATAAATTAAATTATTTATTTAGGAGAATATAATCATGACAACTATGTTTGTCAATAGGTTAATGAAGACACATTTATATGACAAATATGAAGAACAAATTAAAACAAAGGGGTGAAAGAAAATTAGTTTGACTTAAATACATCCCTCATACATTTATATATCTGATTATGGACTAAGTTAACTAAATCTAATAATATCTCACTATGGAGTTAATAAACTAAGTTAAATTTTGGAAAACAAGATTGAAATTGGCTAAGTGATATCTATCTATCTATCTATCTATCTATCTATCTATCTATCTATCTATCTATCTATCTATCTATCTATCTATCTAT
>VDFB02179614.1:0-12091 GCA_007258455.2 Sequoia sempervirens
CAAATAAGAAAAGAAATATTTTGTTCTAGAATGCATAATCTTCTACCACCATCCATTTTGATATTAAAGAGAAATTTGGTGTTGATTCTTGGCGTGGTTGTTGGAATGTGAGGGTTTGCTCTAAAAAACCTCTAAAGAGGTGTTGTAATATTAATCCTCATATGGTTGGGTGTCATGAATTACATTGAGCTTAGGTGTTGAGACTTGATGACGAAGGCATTTAATTGGTGATTTTATAGGTTTTAATTATCTCTTGGACATGGGATTACTCTCTTGTTTGTTGCCTATTATTCTCTTCCTTTTTTTTTTTTAATAACATGTGAGTTTATTCCTAAACTTGCTCCTTATCAATATCTTCTAGGTTTAATACTATTGTTTGAGCTCATTTATGATGGATTCTACCTAATCCTCTCTAACCCTAAGACACATGAGCCTAATGATGGGAGAGAGAAGAGATAGGTATGTCTTGTCGTAGTGTGCTAGTTTTATTTCATGTTTGACTTGGTTTGTGCTTGATTAGATTGATTGTTCTTATTTTTCTTGGTTTTCCTTGTCTTGTTTTTGATAAAGGAAAAAACAGATTTTGAAGGGATCCAAAACCCTTTAACAAAAAAGAGCAAGGTTGTAGAAAAGACAACATACAGCCAACGAAAAAAACCAGCTCCAAAACAAGATCAATTAAGATTTACATTTTACACTTTTCTTGTGGGAGCGGAGAGTCATGTCGAAAGAAGGCCTAGAGGATTTATCTTTTTTGCCCTTAACTATGATCCAACCTTCTTCCACTTGCGCCGCCTTACCATGCCACGCCAGCTCACTGCTTTCAAGAAGATGAAAGCCAATAGCCAAATTATTAGGGGTTACATCTTGATTCCTTTGCATAGATAAAGACTTTTCTGAAGAGCCACCAGATAGGGAAGCCGAAGCACTTTCACCTGAAATGGCAGCCGTTGACTCAATAGGGGTTGCCTTAGTGACCTCGCCATTTGAGAAAACCAGAGGGGGCGTCCCAAGACGCAGTGATTCAAAAGCATCCACCTCTGAAAAACACCTATTCTGATCTACACTCATAGACCCAACCTCACGAACTTTAGGGGTTTCAACATGATGTTCAACTTTAGCCACCCCACCAATTGAGACATCCGAAGGGGATACCTCACGAGCTTGTGATTCCGACGCAACCACCTCAGAAAAGCTCCTATTTTGATCAGCTTTCTTCTCAATCGTATAATGCTATTGAGAGGAACCTTTCCACCAAGAAGTCGAAGCATTTTTCTTGAAACCACATTGTGCAGCAGTGTGACCTGTTTTAAAACACCTTCTACAGTGGAAGGGAATCCCTTCATAGTCCAAGGATTGGATCCAAGAACCCTTAGAAGTTTTAATTAAAATTTCAGCAGGCAACCCTTTTGAAACATCCATTTCAACCAAAATTCGGGCAAAGGTGGAATGAAGTAAGTCAGAAGTTGCAACATCTACCAACAAAAAATCACCTTGGACATCACCCACTTCTTCCAAAAGGGGGTCAATCCATAAGTGGAGGGGAAGGTAAGGCAACCGAACCCAAATCGAGATTTTGCTAAAAGTTTCAGAAGCAAGGTTGAAATTAGCGTGCCAAGGCTTAATCATCAACAAAAATTTATTCTCCCAGCTAAAAAAATTGTCACAAAGAATAATGTTTCTGTCCTGAGCATTGTCAAACTTAGCCACAAAAAACCTCTTAGCCATGGGGAAAATAAGAATTTTACCAGAGATTAGATTCCTTGTCTTGTTAGCAAGGGCTTGATTGCTTTTTTTTTTTTGTGTGTCTCATCTTGTTAGCAAGGGCTTTGATTCATTTGATTGATTTGTTTTGTTTCTAATTTTTTGTCTTGTCTTGTTAGCTAGGACTTGTGAATTGAATTTATGTTTTGAATGCTCAATTTAAACTAATGATTGAATGACTAATTTAAATGCAAGAAATCAATAACTAATATATGTTTTATATTTTCTCAAATAAAATTGTGATCTAGTTATCTAATTGAATGCAACAAGAATGATTCTAAATGTAATATGATCAAAGTAATGTTTTTTTGTGGTTTGCAATGGTATTTTGTGCATGCTTTGATTTTAGTTAAATTATGTTGATTGAAAAATTATTGTTCTTGATATCATTAATGATGTTTGATTTAAAAATAAAGAACTACTAAAATGAATATAAGATCTCAATTTAATCTACACTGATCTAATTAATGAAATAAATAAATCCTATCTAATTGATGCTAAATATGTAATATAGTGTCAAAATTTCATAGTTTCAAACAAGATATAAGATAGATTATCTATTCTACTTGTTATTCTAATATAACCTTTCCAAAGAAAACTGTTTTAACAACATGAAAGAAAATAATTGAAACTTAATGCCCTAGATCTATTGATAACCCACGATGTCGATGAGATGCTTGTGGCATGTATGTCCTTAAACATTCAAATTTTCAATCTTATCTCCTCTATGACCTAAGGTAATCCACTTGATGGAAGAAGAAAGGGAAGATGTAAAACTAAACTAAGAGGGAAATGGTAGAGTGTTGTAGATGTTGTCCTAAAATCTTGTGACAATATAACTATGGAGAGAGGCTAGATGTTATGTAAAGCATGGATATTGTAAGAAAATATTGGATTTTGATTTAGAGAATTTAAAAATTGACCTTCTGACCTGGACTCAAACAACTATGACAAGAGAGGAAACAAAATTAGAATTCCTACAGAAGGCAACCAATAAAAAATGAAAGTTACTTATGAGTCTAATTGGGGATATATAAATAGGCTTGGCATCTCAATTAAATCTACAATTGAGGGGAAGCTCATGAGATGACATAATTAGGTAGAGTTAGAATTGAGATATGATGGAGATAAAGGCAAAAAATGGTAGTGGAATGGCCAAAACTAAAATCTTCACTTATACATAAAAAAATTGATGTCACCCTTTTACCAAACAAATTTACCCTTGTTGCTAGAGCATGCCACTCAAGTAACCTTGGAGATGCTTGATGACCTTCAGAATGCTCAGGTGAGAGCCTTCCATTTGCAAAGTAAACTTGTAGTTTTGGAAGATCTAGAAGGTACATAAACAAGGTCGAAGGTTGGGGAGAATGAGACAAGAGCAAGGGAGGGTCCTAGAAAATGAGAAAACACTTCTATCAAGATTAGAAAAGTTGAAAGGGGGACTTATTCATGTCACATCTAGCTTGTGAAGTAAATAATCAAATCGTAATAGAACTATCATATATATGACCATATAATTTTGAATATTCACAATAACACCCATTAATTTTTTTAATTTTAAACCCTATTTATGAGACTATAACCTTAATATACTACAAAATAGAGTAAATCTCCACCAAATATAAAACTACAAATAACTTTAAGATTGACTTCTTAAATTTATATGCCCTTTTTTTAAGCCACTAATTTAATTTTTAAGGTGATTTAATTAATTAATTAATTAATTTATGTTATAATTGAATTTTACATTTGAATTTTAAAATTTTATAAATGAAGTATAATTAATATTTTTTTGATATTATAATTTAAAATGTTTTAATTATGTATAATTATTTTATAATTTATTATTGTTAAAGAAAAAAATATTTGATGTAGTAAACATGAAAGAAAAATATTTTGAACCGACATTTATTTCTTAAGAAGCTAACTCTAAAGTAAATAAAATAACTTTATACTAAAATAAAAATACCAAGTTTTTTAAATATGCAATAAATAAAAATAATTTTAAAGTTAAATAAAATATTTTTTAAGTAAATAAAAAATAATTCCAATCTTTCATATACTTTTTTATGTGTCATACTTATACAAAATAGTTTAAATAAATATTGAATATACATATAGAAAAATAAAACAATTAAAGTTAATGTAAATCCTTTATGTTTATTAAAATAATTATGCAATTATATAATAAATAAAATAAACAATGTAAATATAATATAAAACAATTTTTTGATAAAAATAAAAAATTTATATGTAGTAAATAAAATAAAATAATTCTTATTTAAACGAAAAAAGCTCTTATTAATTAAAATATCTCTATACTTTTAATCTATTATTTATAATTAAAATTTTAATTATTGTACTATAACATTAAAATGAAATTTTAAATAAATTAGTTAGATATCTTAAATATAATTATCTAAAATATATTTAGAGAAATTATCTTAAGTATTTATCTATCTTCAATAACATATTTAATTAAGCCCAGAGACTTCTTACACTCACATAATGAATTGAAGAACCTGTGTACATTTTTATTCTCCCAATTTAAATTGATGTCTACTAACCCGTTGCAAAGTTAAGTATTTATCAATAAATTTATGCTTTTAAATCAGATTTTAAAACAGTTTACATACTGCGAAAAATTTCTTTTTTAGACAAGATAATCTTGAATATTTTTTAAATATCAATTTAGAATTTTTGTTTAATTTTAGTATTATATTTAAGATTTTTTTTTTATATGTAAGCTTTAAAAGCATGCATTATCATCATCTTTTTATATTTTTTTTATTACTATATATTCACATAATGAATTGAAGAACCTATGTACACTTTTATTCTCTCCATTTAAATTGACATCTACTAACTTGTCGCAAAGTAAAGTATTTATCAATAGATTTATGCTTTTAAATCAGATATTACAAAAATTTCCTTTTTTAGACAAGATAATCTTGAATATTTTTTAAATATCAATTTAGAATTTTTATTTAATTGTAATATTATATTTAAGATTTTTTTTTATATGTAAGCTTTAAAAGCATGCATTATCATCATCTTTTTATAGTTTTACTATATATGAAAATTTTAAGGAAATATAATATAGTATTCTAATTTGGGCATGTCTTGAGGTCCATGGTATGCAAAAGTGGCAATGGAGAAAAAAATACGTGTTTCTATGACTCAAAAATGCGAAAATGGTGAGTTGACTTTTTGGGGCTCGGGTGACTACCGAGGTAGAGGAAAAACTTAGATTTAAGAATCGGATATCCGATCCAAATCGGATATCCGATTTTGTTGACATATATATATATAATTTTGGGCAACCAAAACTCATTTTCACATTTGCATTCAGCTCAACCGCGGCGGGCGCACAGTGGAAAGCGCAAATCAGATATCCGATTTGAAATCCATCTCCAACAGGTAAAATTCTTGATTTTTTATTTGCTCTAATCAAATTTTCAATTAGATTTGTTTAATTTTAGTTGATTGTTTTCAAAATAGGGTTTTTTGGTAGATTTTTTATGAAAAAGTTGAATTTAGCATGGATTTTGATAAAAATTGTATGTTTGCAATGGATTTTGATGAAAATTGAATGTTTGCAATGGATTTTGATGAAAATTGAATGTTTGCAATGGATTTGGATTAAAAATTAGAGAATTTTATTAATTTTTGTTAAAAACTAGGGTTTTTGTTGGATTTTTAAAAAAACTAGGGTATTTTTATACTATTTTCATTTATATTGTCTGATTTTAATTAGATTGATTTGTTTTTATATTTAATCAGGCATTAGCATTAAATTGTTTTGAATCTTGTAGAAAATTTATGAGCTTCATGACCTTGTGTCACTTCACTAATACCCACGTGAGATGTAGTTGTAGACTTATGGCTTCCTATGTTGCAATCATAGCCAATGTTGAGCTTGATTCTTATAGCTCTTTCACTCAACGTATTATGTCTACCCAATCCATCTTATATTCCCTCCCTAGTCCTACATTACCCATGTCTTTTTTGTAACCTAACATTTATGTGGACTTGGCATATGTTATTTCTAAGGTCCCCAATGATAATCTAGAATAATTGGATAAAGACCTAAAATGAATTCAACAATTCTTAAGCATTGAACCTTTGGATGGAGAAGCAATCCCTCTTTTGGATAGCATTGGGAAGTTGGTAAATGATTGGGAAGGGATAGAAGTGTTACGTAGCCTAGCTAATATAGTAGATTCTAATATTCCTTCGGTAGCTAGTTTCACGAAATTTTTGACTAATGCTCAAAATCCTTTTGGAAAATAAGTTTCCTCTCCCACAATAATGCCTTCTATTCCCAACTTTACACCTCCAATCATAGCATCAATGATGGAATATAACAATGGTTTAAACTCAAGCTAAGGAATTTCTAGTGGAAATTATAATAGTTTTGTCCCTTCACCTATAACACCTTCATATTCATCACCCCTCCTAAACATGAAATATAATATCCCACCATTCCTCCATACTATTTCACCATACTTGAAAAACTCTCACAACATGTGGCCCAATGATTTTGTGATAAATCAACTTTTTAAAAGCATGACATTATTACAACAACAAATTTCAAACTTAAACCAAAATCAAACCAATAGTAAACATCCAAAATACCTTACACATAGTTCATTAATGTTCACTATTTTAAATACACCTATACTACAAGGCAATTGAAATACCTGGCTTTGCAGGAAAGTACAATGGTAAAAATATCCTAATAACCACATTTGTTGGTTTTACTACCTTATTAGTAGAGACTTTATTTTTGAAGATTCACTCATAGTGAAACTCTTTCCTAGATTATTGAAAGATATGGCCTTGGATTGGTTTGTTCATTGTCAAACAATCAATTACCTCCTTTACACAACTCATTAATGATTTCCTCCAACACTTTCAAGTGAACATCAGTCCTCAAGTTACATTAACAAATTTAGTTCATTGTAATCAAGGACCTAAAGAAAAAATAAAAAACTTTATGAAATGATACTAATCCCTTTATTTGAAATTCTCCTATAGTCTTCAAGATGTTGACATTCAAAGGGTGTTTATAGATAACTTACAACCTAATATTCAAGATAAGAAATTGCTAATGAAATATCCATCCTTAACACGTTTTTTTATAACCCTTCATGATTATCGAATATCGATTAGTTGGTATGAAGGTACCCCTTCATAGGCTCCTATTGGTCAATCATATAAGTGATGCCTCAAAACAACTATCAATCATTTAAAGAAAAACAAAATATTCATTACTTGATAAACATTCATGTCAAAATTTGCTCATAATATATTGGAGGCAGAAGTAGCTTCATGTAAACATAACTCTAGATATAAATTTAGGCCATGAGATAGGAGAATTTCATAGTTGTTTGATTCTCTCCATGTGATCATGTTGCAATTGTTAAACAAGAATATGATTCAACTTCCTCAATTAGTCATATTCAAACAATTAAACCTTTACCACCAAACTTTTAATGCAAAAACATTTTTTCAATATCGTGTTACACCTCGACATGATAGCGGAAAAGGTGTAAGCATATTATATAACAAGTGCAAGACCTCATTCTAATCAAATCCAGTTGGATGACCTATTAATGACAAAGGAAATAAATTGGTTTTTCACCCTAATCAATACCTAAGAAATATTTACAAGCTATTTATACCAATTCATTCCAACAAACTTTGTTGTACAATGATAATATATAGAAAGAAGATGATAATGATTTTTCCATCTTTATAAAACATTACTAATGGCCAAAATCATAAAAGGAAAAACAATATTTTGTTTGACATTTCTTTTACATATATTGATTCTTCTATAACTACACTTTCGATGGTCTTCTTTATATCAAGTTTGTGAAACCGAAAGGGGAATACTCATTGATCCCATGTACATAGTGAATATGATCAAAAAAAAGTTATTGTATGTACATGAACTTTATGCAAATGATTATGAACAATCAAAGCATGATTAAAAGCTCATGATGGTTATGGCTTCCCTATAATTGGTTTGATAACTCTCCCAGTAAAGGTTGGACCTAAATAGTTGGGTGGTTTTGATAGATTTTTTATGAAAATTTTGAGTTTAGCATGGATTTTGATAAAATTTGAATGTTTGCAATAGATTTTGACTTAAAAATAGTGTTTTTTATGTATTTGGATTAAAAATTAGAAAATTTTATAGATTTTTTTGTTATAAACTAGGGTATTTTTATAATATTTTCATTTATATTGTCTAATTCTAATTAGATTGATTTGTTTTTATATTGAATCAGGCATTATGGCTACTGACAATGAAAATGCACCAATTCCACCACCTCCACCACCTTCACCTCCTCCACCTCCACCACCTCCACCACCACCACCTCCACCACCTCCACAGCCATCAATTCAAGAATTAATTTCTAAAAAATTGCAACAATTAAGGGGCATTTCTAAAGTTTATACGAGAGTCCCTCGATTATCTTCGATGTCAAACACAATGAATGAAATAATTAAAAATATAGAAACCCTTTCCTCGCAACATAATGCCTTTCATTCGTGGCGAGAAAACATGAGAGAATATTATGCATGTGGATTGTCCTATGATGATGTGAAAGATCTTGGAATAACCAAAGCCCAAATAGCCTCTTTATTTGTTAGCCCACGCATTGGTTTGCGGTTAATGTGTAAAACAAAACTTTCTATAAAATGGTGCACTCATAGAACATTGGCCAGAAAATTTTTTGGGATGCGTTGGTGTATGGTTTTGAAACCACGAACAACAATTTGGATGTACCATTTTACTTTATAAAATTATATCTTTGAGGTTTATTGTTGGGGCATCATGTCAATTACTTTGACATTAGACCCTTCAGGCGTTGGTGGAGGAGAATAGCGGGATAGAGAAGAGTTAGAGTAATACCAGCCCACATGTTCCCCTCCCTCCCCTTCCTCAGCCCTCTGTGCCTCCGAGGATATTATGCAAAGAATCGCATTTCTGAGACTATAAATTGCCTTCCTCTTTGAGTGGTCTTTTAGTTTAAGCCTTCCATAGTAGCTCAGCCACATTCTGGTGATGTTGGTGATGGCTCGAGTGCTGCTACATCATCCTCATCAGGCCCACATATTTGTGTACCACATACTTGCTCCATGTGCCGCCAAATATGCTTGGGTCCTCTTGTAGAGCTTGCCGAGCATCCCCTAGACACTTCTGATTATGACTTCCACGATGTGGATATTATAGATCAGACGCAGGGTAGTGGAGCACACCATACAAAGTCCTCTCCTGCTAGAGAGGGGGACATTGGAGTCGTGACACAAGTAAAATTTAAGTTGTGAATTTATAACTTGCATTTGTTTTAAATGAATATTAATAAGAGATAGTATAATGTGTACTAATATTTATTTACATGGTCTATTTAACGGTTGATAATAGAGGTGACAAATGTGATAGATAGCACATGAGGGCCATTTCGTTTAGCACGGACATTACACCATTATATATTTTCCTCATTCATTTTACATTTATTCATTGTATACTTTCTTGTCCTTTGAATTGTCATTAAAATGCAAATTATATAATAACTTATATGTTTATCTTATTTTCCTCTTGTAGGAATACATACTAGCGGCGAGGTGCAACCTTGTCCAGTTATGGAAGTGTAATGTTGGATAGGGCAAATTAATTGAACTCAAATTTGATTGAATTAAAATTTTAAGATCTTATATTGATTATACATACATCGACATAGATTGGTAGTTTCATATGTACTTGTCATTTTTATGTGCAGGGTATTATGAGCTATACGTCCTTGTTGACAAGGGCCACAACACTTGAAGCAGTACGTATTGGAACCCCTGAAGGAGTAGGTGTTGAAGCAACTCAAGGAGGAGGTGTTGAAACACCTAAAGAAGTATGTGTTCATTTTATTTTGTGTTTGGTATTTATATGTTCCTATTATTGACAATTGTATGCTAACTTGGATCACTTTTATGTTTTTGTTCACCTATATAGATTGAAATTACAAAAGATGGTTTGGTCGGTTCTTTGAGAGGGGCATATTCTAGAACTCCTGACCCTTTGAAGAGACGGATATTTCAGATAATCAAGATTACAATTTTAGAGTTCAATTATAATTTAATGTATATTGATTTTGATGTTAATTATTAGATTTTAAATTATATAGTATAACTAATCTCAATTGTGGTTTGACTTTTTCTTGTGCAGCTACCTTCAGAGGCAACGAGTGCTTCAAAGAGGCTCCATTTTGATGATCCACCAGTAGTTTAGGATGAGATAGACATTTTGGCATGTAAATATTGAATAGATACTGAGATGGCATATACCACATATTGTAAAATTTTGTTTGAGTTGGCGTTGATGCCATTTTTTATATGGACATACACTTGATTGTGGATAATTTCATATATAGAAGTTGACAATGAGTTAATTGCCTCCTCGTATTATAATTAAACTCTTGAAATTTTAATCAAGTGAGCAATGGTTAAATATCTTGATGTACAATAGCATAAAAAGAATGGTTATATATTATGTAGTTTATTCATATTGTTGATTACATTGCATTGCACATCTTTTCAAACTCAAAAGCATTACCTCACATTGCATAAGTAACAACTAGATGTTGATAGATGAAAAAATTCAATTGTAATATAGTTTTTACAAAGTCAACATAAGCAATTATCACAATTACTTCACGATACATAACTAATAATTAAAAATTTATTCATATTATTGATTACATTTGCATTACACATCTTTCAAACTCAAACCATTGCTTCACATTGCATAAACATCCACTCAAGCACCTATCGCTTGATGTACCTTTTTAGCTCAGTCAAATAAATGCTGGGCACCAATTCGGTTAGTCTTGCCCAGGTCTAGTTTCTTTCTCTGCATCCAACATGCCACTCAAACATCATTTTAGATCCTCGGGCACCACTTTTACATTGCTCCTTTGCTTCATGGTACTAGGCACTTTCAAAAGCCTCATGTGAAGCTAACTCTCACATTCTAGTTAGGTGCATGTTTTGGCTAATGCTCTATAAAAGACCTCTCCTTCTGCCACTTAACGTTGATAAAGCATAGACCTAGGCTAACACATACCTAGACTTTCAAATTAAATTAATTAACCCATGCAAAAACAAAATCACAAGAACACAAGAGCACACAAATTAGTCACTCACTATTAGGTTGAACAAGAGGAGAAAGTAAACAAACATAATTTGCAATCTTTCCTTTATTTATTTCATTACCCCAGTTACTACTTTCAAATTTGACTAAAACATTATTCAAAATGCAGCGTATATGTTATAGTACAATGTGGCATACCCAAAGGAGAAGGGAGCAATATATAATTTAGAATATGAATTAAATGATTATGAAACAATGTTGGGTATAGTAATTAAAATATCTAATAGTAGTCTTATATTCAATACTTACTCTGTGTACTAACTATTAAGACATGTGAATGTTGTAAACATATTATACAATGATTTTGCAATTTACAAAATGTAATCAAATTTAGTTTGCCAATATAATAATTTTGCACTATTTGAACTTTCCAACATTCCTACAAATTTATCTAGAAGTTGCTTCTAATTTACAATACACTCTTGTATACATCTTATTATAAAAAATAATAAGTAGCTTGGAAGGAAAGAAAAATCCATGGTTTTTATAAGTTACTTGGTATCTTTTCTCAAGATATGCTAATTTCTTGTAATATAATAATAAGAGTACAAACAAAAAACATACAATAACTTATTGTTCTTTGAATAGAACACAAAGAACCACTTTAACTCTCTATGTGATAATTTATAATAGTAGGCTCCATTGAATAATACATGTACCCAAAAAGTATAGCTTCAACCAAAAAAATAGTTGTCATATGCAAGCAGTGTAAAGTTGCAAAGTGGTGCAACTTTCATTCTGCAACTCCTACAACCAAACGGACTATTCCAACACATTTGTGCAGCTACGTTTACGCTAGGGATGGTCCTTTTTTGCACCCAAATACGCCGAATCACTCCGAGCTACATTGGACCGGCGATTTCCCTTAAGAGTCCAAAGTGCTAAAAGGCGGCAATATTTGAAGGGCTATTTCTCGGAGACCATGGGGCATATAGACACTCCGTTGGAGGCTACATGATCGTGTTGGGACCATCTACGAAAACCTCTCTCGGTTTTTGCTATCTCGGAGGCGTTTTCCAATGGTGATGACTTTTGGATGAGGAAAGTTACCCGGATAGCGGTGTAAAGTTGCAAAGTGGTGCAGCTTTTCATTCTGCAACTCCTACAACC
>VDFB02179615.1:0-34420 GCA_007258455.2 Sequoia sempervirens
AAAGAATTCACCGTTACAATTGCATGAAACCCTATGTGGCATAACAATTAATCGTAATAGTAAAGACACATGAACAAATACCAAAGAGCAATATTGAGGGCAAGGTAGGCGCAACATATATTTCTCTCTCAAGCAAAAGTTAATTACAAATGAGCAAAGCTCTTATTTATATACATCAAGGTGTAGGGAACCCTAAAATCACCTTGTGTTAACTACAGTCTCGCAAAATGCATGCAAGATTAATTATTAAACCCTAATGAAGTAAACTATACAGTTAATTGGAAAGCTACCATCGATTAACTGGTAAATAACCTAAATGGACCATGTGCAAGCATGCACATCCTTATTTAAAGCAAAGTTAACTGGACACTACCTTTAGTTAACTAGAAACCCTAACCCTAACTCCTGTGATGATAATTCCAAGGGTGAGATAAGCATGTGTTAAGTCAGCAAGTAAACTCAAGACTGAAAGTCGAGTTAACTGCTGCTCATGACTCAACCCTCGAAACTAACTGCAGGTTCCAACTGGCAGATCACTCCATGTCAACTCGGTCTAACACTTCGACCAAGAACTCATTAATTACTCTGTCTTCCGTCACTCTGACGCTGTCCAAAAATAATAATCTGCTTCTTCAATTCTCTGTCCCCTTCTTTGACTGTGTGCATACATTCTTTGACATCTTCAGTCTCCTTGAAACTCGCTGAAATTTACTGAAAAATGTGATCAGAACCTCCATCAAGATATCATAAACATGCATCTGAAACTCAGTTTGTACAACCTTGAGATCAGCGTAGGTACCATTTTCACAAAGATAATGGCACAAGATCTGAGTGACTTTGGCGGCTCCGTAAATGAAGTGATCTCTGTTTCTTTTGCAACTTAACGCTTCATTGTCAGCTGCTCTGATGAAAACCTAAATTAAGACCGCTTTGGTCTTGAATTCAGTCTAGTTGAACTGCCTTATGAAAAACTTGCCCGTTGACTGTGAACACGGCTATGTTCTGACAACTTTCTGAAGAGGCTAACAATGGCTCCTGGTGAGGCTAAAAATAACCTGTCGGAGGATAATTTTCACCAAAAATTCTGAGACATGGGTTTTGTCTAGAAAATGATTCCAAGACAACCCACAACGTCAAAATTGTGAAAAAACGCCGTTTAGCCTAACATGCAAAGACTTTTCAGTCGAGAACTGTAGGGGTTTTTAGAGCTTCTCGGGGCAATTTTTCTTGAGAAAATCTGGAACATGGGTTTTGTGCACAACGGAATTCTGAACAAACCCAAATGATGAGATTTTCAAAAAGATGTGATTTTATCCCACATGCAAATAAATTCTCGGAAAAAAGCACAGAGCTTCAGAATGAAGGCTACGGGGCGATTTTCTCGAAAAAATCTAAGACGTGGGTTTTGCTGCTGATGCTGAAATATGCGAACCCAGATGGTCAGATTCTGAATATTTTTCCGTTTTCTTTGACATGCGAAGAAAGTACCTAAGATGAGAAATAGAAGAAATAAGACAAAAGATAGAAGGTTTTGCTTGTTCTGCTTCTGAAGAATTTTCCAATCTCTTTTCTGGAACTTGATGAAACCTGCATGCAAAGTGAAAATAAAGTCTGGAATCTCCTTCCTATGAACAATCTGAATCCGTTGCTATGAAGAACGTTGAATTCTGACACCTGTAGCACCTTTAGCTTGCTGGTCGCTCAAGAAGAATATGAACTTCGAAGCTAAAGATGATGAAATAATGGACGCCATTGCTGAAATATATAGATTTTCATCTTTGAAAATCGCATAAGGCATGAATTCCATGAAAAATGGCGCTTGGCTTCTAATTGGACCTCATCTCAGTTAACTGAAACTCAAATATGCTAATTAAAGCACCATGCATTAGGGTTTGCCTTACAAGTCTTCAGTTAACAACTTCATATGACTTTGACTTCAGTTAGCACTTCATATTAAGTTCGCCATCCTTCACACTTGCTTTAAGTTCACAAATTTAAACTAAGGCGTCCCTTTTGATAACTAAAGTTAGCCATAAGAAACTCGCCATATTCATGCAATAAACATTCTAAAAATAGCGACCCTTTTCAATCTTCAGTTGGCCTTCAAGAAGTGCGCCAACTTCACACTTATGCTTCAATTTAATTCTAAAAATAACAACCCTTTTGGAACTTCAGTTGTCATTCCTTGTAAAAGGCGTAGCTTCACTAATTAATGCTTCATCAAAAATATCAAACACTAAATATGGCGACCCTTTTCATAACTGAAGTTAACACTCAAATGCGCCTTACTTCAAACATTAATGCTTCATCAAAATATGGCGTCCCTTCTTGAACTTCAGTTGACACTCAATGAAGCGCCATCTTCACTAAAACTTCATAATTGCAACCAAATTCGCCATGCATGTGAACTCCAGTTGACATTCACTGATAATCTTCAATTAAGTGGACATGCAATCAAGTTAACTCAACATGCAAGATAGTTAACTGAACATGCAAACTAGTTAACTTGACATGCGAACTGAAAGATCACTCCACATGCCAATATATGAACTGAAGATGACAACCCAGAAAACGTTTAGTCTAACTACTAACTCCAGCTTAAGGCGTCCATTCAACTCTCTTTCGAAAATCCAACTTTGAACTCTCAAGCGAATTCCAGACTTAGCCAAATTTCATGAAAATTTAAGCTAAAACCTCTACCGGGACCTCTGTTCATCCTCTGACGCTGGCTGACTGACTTCTTCGATTGGCTGGCTGACAGGTGCATTGCAGAGCTAAGTAAACACTGATCAAAAGGTATCTTGAGACTGAAAACCATAAAACTGACATCTGAAGGCTCAAAAATCCAAGCGCCTTTTCCCAAAGCTGCTCTTTTTCTCAGACTTAGTCAAATTTCAACATCTGTATCTCAAACGAAGGGAAAAACAAAATCCTTCATAACTTCTGATTTACCAACTTTCAGGACTAGATCTCAGGTTCATTCGGAGCTAACTTCATTCTGCACAAAGTGCAAAGGCACATTTCCCAAGAAAACAACATCTGAGGGGTGAAAAACAAGGGCGCCTTTTTCAAAAGTTGCTCTTTTCGTCCCAGACTTAGCCATTTCAGGAACTGGCTAGAATATCACAAAAACCTCGACTGCAAGCTGCTGAGGCATCTCACGAACTGACGGAGACAGGCAACGGAAAGCTGAACGTAACACGGACACATTGAATATCTAAAATCATCAGAAAGAAAGCATTAAAGGCTTGAAAATCTTAGGCGCCTTTCCTAAAATGTGCTCTTTTGCTTTTTCCTCTGACGTTCTGACTAAGATTTGACCCTACGTTTGACCTCAGGTTCAAGCACTTCAGCAACTCAAATTCACCCACTGACGGATGCGTTGCGAAGCTCGAACAAAAGTGAGACAAACATCTTGGGTGGCATTTAGCCAAAAACCTTCATTTGGCACCTCAAAAAGATGGGCGCCATTTCCAAAAGCTGCGCTTTTTACCAGTGTTAGCCAATTCTCACTTTCGACTCGTTTTGCGCTGTATTCACCACAACTTGCTCGAAACAGGTCCGTTTGACAGGCTTGATAGCTCACTGCGAAGCTGACGTGATGCCGGATGAATGTCTGCTGGAGGTGACAAACCCTAAAACAAGATCTGAGCCCCTAAAAGATAGGGCGCCCATTTGAGAAAGTGCTCCCTTCTCCAGAAATAGAAAATTTTGATGTTTTCGTTCAGATTTTCACTTTTCTTAAATCTTTTCAGTGACAGACTGACATGACACTGACACCAACTCCATATTCGAAAACCCCAAAAATGACCATTTGACAACACTTTAACAAGATTAAGACTCAATTAAGAAAAATGCCTTAGTGAAGCAAAAATTTTGGTTTTGGGTACAACACAGTAGAAACAAAGCTTCTTCTTGCACAAATCATTAAGAGTCTCACGATCCAAGGGTGCTACTGATTTTCCCTTTGAATCACTCTTAAAATCATATTTCTCTCTATTTTTATTGAATCCCTTGTTGTCCTTAAATGACGAAGTACTCCTGGAATTGAACTTGCTAGATGGAGCTGCAAGTTCTATGTTGCGTGCCTTCTTCATCGCTTCTTGTAGTGAAAGAGGATCAAATGGTTTGATCCAACCTCTCAATGGCTCCAACAATCCCTCCACGAAGAGCACAACTAGACACCTCTCTAATATGTTGGGAAGCATCACGGATAACCACTGGAAGTCTCCTATGTAGGCCTCCAAGCTACCAACCTATCTCAACTGGGCCAAATCTCTGAAGTAAGTCTCAAGATCCTTCTTGTCGAACCATCCCACCAATCTGTCCATAAACTCCTGGTAAGTGGTGATACGGTCATGCTGGAGTGTCACCATCCCATGATGCCACTGGTCATAAGCTGCCCCCTCAAGATGCAAAGTAGCATATCTAATAGCATCCTCCTCAGCCATGGGACGCAATGGAAGGAAGGTATCCAACTTACTGATCCAAGCCTATGCTGTAACCTTACCGCTGCCGTTAAACATAGCTAAAGTGAGCCTATTTGTGGCATGCTTCAGGTCACTATTCTAATGTCTAGGCCTCGTATCCTCCCTGTTCCTGTAATGCTCTCTCCTCTGTGTGAGAAACCTGTCAAAAGGAAGTCTCTATCTGACCTCTGGGGTCAATAACTCCCACTCATCGTTCGCTGCCATAAGAGTATCAACGAACACTCCCTCAGGCTCCTCATCTGCAATAGCCTCATCAGGCTCCTGTCTCACAAATGTAGGGCGGGTAGGCCTATCTGCTGTCCGTGAACAGTCCTGGGTATCCTCTGTGAACCTGCATCACTCCTATCTTCATCACGACGTGGTGATGGTCTCCTAGGCAAACCCATCCTCTGTATCACCGTGGTCAACTGCTGTAATACATCAGCTACCTGCTGCTGACCTGTCCGTAAATCTCTAAGAGTCTGTTTGACCTCTACATCTTCATCCCGAGGATCTCGAGGAATCTCTGTTCTGTCACCCATGGTACCCGGTTGCCTGCTCAATTTTTGTTCCCTGTCAAACAAAGCTCTCCTGCGAGTGTAATATCTATGAGGCCCAACCTCCTGTGGCTACATATGAACCCCAAACCCTTAGGATAGCAGGAAACCGCTCTGATACCACTGTAATGAACCCTGCTGGTTCAACTTCAATCCCTAATGCATAAATTGATTTTTTTGTGTTTTGTTGTTTTGTATTGTTTTTGATGGTTTTGTGCAATAAGATGAATGGTGCGATTTTGCAATAAATGCTTCTAAAAATTGTAATAAATACAGGAAAGCAAATACTGAAGCAAATAAACTCCTAAATCGGTAGCACATGGATTTATTATTCTTTCTAGACGATTACAATGATGAATCTCAAACATGCAGACTAAAAGGTAAAGCAATATTTAATATTTGAAAACCTGATTGCAGCCGCCTTACATGATGATAAAAAGCTACGGCCAACATAAAATAACTGATCTCCCTCTGTGAAAATGACGCAGAACCTCCAGAAGACCAAGGGGCCACCTCTGTAAGCAGGACCCAGCAAAAAGGCAAGGCGTCCAAGCTTGTGGATGAAGTACGGCCTTTTAGCTGTGAAGTACGGCCTTTCAGCTATGAAGTACGGCCCTAAACCAACAATTAATAAATCCGTACCATCTTGAATACTATTCCAGATAAAGGACTAACCCAGCCACTCAAGATATCACCTTCTCCCTGACGAATACTTGAAATATTCCGAGCCAAATTTTTTAATTTTTTGAAATGCGATTACAAACAACATGCACCTGTTAGGGTTAGCAAATAACTAAACAATGCATAATTCAACTCTAACCAAGGATGTACACTAGGATCCCGAGATGGGCAAGGTGTTAGCATGTGGTCAGAGGATCTCAATGCAACGCACGAACTGAAATAACCCTAACCAAGAATGCACCAGATGACGGCGTGCATATGGTCAGAGGATCCCTATCAATTACAATGCTGAAAGTAACTCAACACCAAGTATGTGCTACCCAATCCAGAATGGAAATGAGGCGACCATATGGTGGAGATGAAGGAATACAAATGCAACTTCAGAATATAAATAGGCAGCAAGTCAGCCTCTTCCACTTGTTCAGTGGGCATTACAAGGCATGATAAAACAAGATTAAGAGAAGTGCTGACAGTACTACTGATCAGCTTACAATGAGATGTAGAATGCCTACAAGATCAAGAGTTAGAGCACTTCGGATTGCTGCAATAGCAAATGTATCTTCCCAAGGCCTTTATGACTTCTTAACATCAACTCTTCACTAAAATGCAAACTTCTCGAATCTGATATGACAGACCAGCATGTTAATTTGCAAAACCAGCAACATAGCACCCTACCTAAATGCTCATAACTCACTCAATTTTCACTCAAATCTCATGAGATAAGATGCATAATGATCCTAAGGAGAATACGCCCAAGATAGAACCCAAAAACTGACTCAAAAACCCACTGATATTTTCTACACGAATTCCAAGACACCTCCAGATGGTACGGCCCTCAAGGAAGGGCGATTCCTTAAGATAAAATTCAATTCTTCATTAAAAAAATCTGCAAATTGGTAAACAGGGGCGCCCTTGCCAAAGAGACACAAAGAGACAATACCCAAAATGATTCTTTTTGTATTTTTCGACTTATGAGTAAAAACAACAAATCTGATACAACATTCAGCAACTCCAAAAATGATAGATTATGCAACTAATTGAACTTCAAAAGACAAAACAAAACTACAATGCAAACCTCATTACAAAATCTCTCACAAGTAGACTAAATTCTCCACTAGATGTTATCTCTCAAGCATGAAGTCAAGCCAAAGCTAGGAGGCATTCATTCCTCAAAGCAGTCCCAGCACCATTTCGGCAGCATAACAATACTTCAGATATAAGATACCAAATGAAGACCCCAAGACGCCCTTTTATAATTTTGTGAGGACCCCTCCAAAAGCTTCTAGAAACCCTAAATTCAAATTTGAATCCAAACCTTTCCCTCAAAGAAATGGCATCACTTTTCTTCAAGGCTTCATTTTTGACTTTTTAATGAAATTCATCTCTTCAAGATAGGCGTCCAACATAAAGCTTCAATTTGACCTTAATAAATATAATATTATCCCAATGAGGTGCCACCCCTTAAAGACCACCTTTTTAAAACAACATTAAGTTAAGTGACTAGGCCAAGGGGTATCATAACATTAAAATATAACATTTTAAAATCAACTTGACTTAACTCTCCAAACGCATCCCAAGGCCAAATTGAGCAATTCCAACTAAACTGACAACTGAGGGAAGCCAACTGAACCGGAACCAACCTGCCAACTGCCAAAAATAGAATTTACTAAAAATAGTAAATTCCAAAAAGTGCTCAGAACGCAAAGCCAGACACACCACTACGAAGCTCTCTGAAAACCCAGAAAGAATCCTCAATCCAAACGCCAAGACTCGAGCAACAACAACCATCAAAACAGGAAACCCTAATTTCACCTTCCGAGTAGCCTACGGATCTCCGGAATAGGCCAACGGTCAACCGAAAAGATCATGCTCGAGAAGGGGACATTACAATACTGAATCAAACCCTAACGAATAACTTAACAATATGCTCTATAATAACTTTTGAATGAAGCTATTCAACTGACAGCCAATAAATCAGCTGATATTTCACAGCCTCTGAACTACAATACACTGAAGATGGCTCGTTCTCCAATGCAGAAGAAAACTAAAACCCTTGGCTTCGTTCTCTGAAGAAGGAAATGATTAAAATCGATTCTCATATGCATAATGATCAATTCTTCTCAAAGGAAAACTTATAACTTCTCACTTAGGTCGACTTCCTTCAAAAAGCATCATTTAAAATAAACTTGAAATTCACTTTTAATTTTTCAATAGTTTGGGCGCCCTTTTAATTATAATAATTAATTAAAATGTGGCCCCTTCTTCATGATGGTCGACCCCTTCATTAAGTCACTTAAGTTATAACATTAATTTACATTATAACTTTATAATATAAGCTTCAATTAAATTAATATTTATTTTGGCAAATAAATATTAATATCTCTCTTAATATAAGTCCAAATGACAAACTGTCTGAAGCCGGATGATAAGTGACTAAATCTGCATATGACTAGACCATACTACTAAAAATAGCAGGGGTGCTCCACTGAGTGTCTCTACTTACTAAAAATAGTAAGTCAAGCAAATGATGTCCAAAAGACCCCGAACGAAAGCCAAACTAAATAATTCTGATAACTGAAGCTAAACCATGCCTCAACAAAACCCTCTATCCTCCCTATTAGCCTACGAGGGCCACATAATAGGCTAATCTCAAGTACTGAGAGATGTCAACTAGAAGGGGACATTACACTTTGATAGGAATCCTGATGGTGAGATGGTTATGGAGACTGCCATACCTCCCATAGATAAGAACAGGGATGAGGTGAATATGGATGACTTCGTGATGGTCAAGGCTAATCTTGGTAGAAATACCAAACATACGGATGTCAGTTTGTTCAGAGTTGTGTCTGAAAACCTTCAAGAAAGAGTGCTCAAGGATGGGGAAGACAAAGCAGCCCTCAAGGCTGAAATACAATAACTTAGGCTTTATATTTCTAAACTTGTCCATGGTTCTTCACAGGCTACTCAGTTGCTGCCCCAGGTTTTAGACACACCTGTTGATCATCATCAGTTGAGGCAGCTGGTCAGTTTCATTGTCCGAGGAAAGGAGATCTTGGCACGGATGTTTCAGTTGAGAGAAAACACTCATGAGCTACGTCAAGGTATCCAAGGGTTTGAACAATCAGTGGCTGAAGTAAAACCAAGGCATGAAATCATCATTGCTGATTTAGATATAGCCTATGGTTCAGCGACTTCAAAAGAACACAAGAGGCAGATCCTTGCTTGGAGAGAGAGTCATGTCTTCAAGGTTAAAACTTACGAGAGGATATCCAAGGAGTTTATTGCCTACAGACAAA
This sequence comes from Sequoia sempervirens, assembly GCA_007258455.2. Taxonomy (NCBI): domain Eukaryota; kingdom Viridiplantae; phylum Streptophyta; class Pinopsida; order Cupressales; family Cupressaceae; genus Sequoia; species Sequoia sempervirens. The sequence continues at coordinate 9,004 of VDFB02179615.1, forward strand.
GGGTGATCGAAGCTCTTCTTTTCATCAATGAGTTTGTCCCAGAGATTCCTTCTCGGTACAGTCTTGAAGATGGTTCTTACGTCGGGTTAGATGAAATGCAAACTCAATTTCAGAGTGTTGTTCGCAGCTGTGATAGCAGCAATACAATTGGTGGCAGAATGAATCACCTTGCCATGATGTCAGCAAGATTTGAAAAAGCGGCCAATGAGGTCGAAGATTTCCTGAGATCAATTGCAAATGGAGAAGATATCTTGGAAAAACGCAATTTTGCTATTGATGGGATAGATGCACCGAACCGGGACACAGTTTCCTGCTTTTTAGCGGATGTCATAGAGATTTAAAGCAGCTTTCTTCTAGAAGCTTTCTTTCCGCTTTCTTTCTATTCTTGGAGCAATTCTTATCCATTCTTTGAAGAGAAAGAAGATAAATGTAATAGTTGGCGTTTCCCGCTTTTCCTGCTTTCTTAGGTGTTAGATGTTATCTTCTTTCTAGATTTAGAAATAAAGCTTGCTTACTAAGCAAGCCCTAGATTGTGAAAGCAAGAAGATTTTAGGGTTCCCTACTCCTCTGCTTGCCTATAAATAAGAGCCTTTTCTCCTTAGTTTTCTTTAACCATGCTAATGATAACAAAACGCTGAGCCTAAGTGCCTTCTATTTGTTATTCAGTGTTGTTCAATTGTTTTATGATAGCGAATTGTTGAGTCTCTTTTAGCCAACAAGGAGTTATTGTAATTGCTATTCCTATTGTGTAAGAACACGTTTTGCAAGCCTCTTTAGCTGCAAGCTCTTGTTCCAGGCATGTGTTTAGTTATTTTTGTTCCAGAAGTTTGAGAAATAAAATCATAAGCCTCCTTTTCCTTGGTATAACGTCTCAGATTTCCGTTATTTGTGTTATGCTTTTGTGATCTTAATTTCAGCTTACTTTGAAGTGTGTAGATGTATGTTGAGAAAGAGTTTATTGAAGCACTTTGTCAGAGAATCAACCTTGTTCATTTCTAGTTTCTCTTGCTCTGCGTATTACTTGAGAAGTTAGAAACGTCTTTAGCTTAAGTTAGTCGTAGTTGAAGTTCTTAAATCAGAAAATCTCAGGTGCGGCGTTTGTGTTTAATAAACCTTGTGCTCTAGCAGATCAAAAAGATAGGTAACTTAGTTTTTAGTTTACTTTCTTTCAACACCATCAGCAAGAGGGAGCTTCCCCTCCTAATTTGAAGAGCAATTTTACTGTGCATAGCTGTCCGTTTCAAATACGCATTCCAAAGGTGCGAATTTAAACGCCAACAAAAAGCCTTCATTTATTTGTTATTATTTGGACACTCAAGTGGATATTCATTCATTTATCCACTTGATGTTTGTTTTCATCCATGACCTTTTCATCTCATTCAAGACCTCTTTGGCAACAACCTTGGGCCATCTATTTGCCTGCATTTGTTCAATTATTTTCAAATATCCTAGAAGAGGCCCCATAGCAATGGTTTCAATAGGAAAGGTATATGTTTTTGCTACAAGGATCTCTTAAGCTAACAAGGCTTTTAGTTTGAATTTGGTTATGATTGTGCATTTTTGGATCCTCTCTATTGCTTCAATTTTAACATTGAAGCATTGCAAGCCCATAATTCACATCCATAAGGCACCACTTGAATTACTAATAACCCAAATAAAATAAATCAATAAGATTAATGTAATAATAAAAAAAAAACATAATATATGTAAACCATATGAACACCAAATATATGTGGAGAAACCCTTACAAGATAAAACTCCACCACAAAGAGACTCAAGCTTGAATTAATCACAATAATGTGTACATCAATACAATCTACTTATCCCTCTAATATTAATCTAAAAACATAAGAATTCCTACAACATAACCTTTTGTATTAATCACAATAAGAGTACAATAAGAAAACAATGCCGCCAGCATATAGAAAGGTTGTAAACAAGAAACCACCAAGTGTTATCCCAAAACTATGGGCCATAACAAAAATCCAATGCCCCCATGATCATGGTCAATAACATGGTATAGTAAATAACTCCTTTCACATTTTATACACCTCTCTTACACATCATAGGTTTCATCATAATGGTTAAAATGACCAATTTCCGAAGTCTAGTGCTCCATAAGGGTATTCAATATTTGTGTCATAACATCCAAACTGGGAAGATGCTCTTTAACTCTCAATTTTTGAGATATCCCTTGAGGAATTTCACCTAAACTTGCTGATTTTGGTCTCAAGAAATATTGTCAAACAGTTTGCATGCAACGTTGTAGCTTGCTGTTGTAAATTTCAGTTTGCCTTGGTTTGCTGTTGAATTGGGAAATAATGTTGCAAATACTTGGAAATGATTGCTAAATAGTTTTACAATGCTAGGAAGATGGAATGCAAGTGTATTTGTATTTTCCAAATGCCAATAGATGAATAAACTAATGCAAATCATAACCTACAGCCAACAAACATTTTCACAAACAGTTGGCATGCAACCAATGATTAATATATGAAGCCATGTCAATTGACATATTGTCAAACAAATATTGTGCAACCTTATTTCTCCTTAATTGAATATATAGTTGACTGATTACAATGATATGCAAGTGCTAGGACTCTTGGCTTACAATAAGATTGATGCTACTACAATGCTGATATGAAATGTGCATACACAGCTGTCATATGGCAGCGATTACAACTAATGCAATGACTGAAATACAAAGCGTAAATATGTCTGATTATGACAACAGATATCTCCAATACATTTATGAGTTCTAATGCAAAACATGTGCAAAGTAGAGAACCTGGAATATGTGTAGCAGCCTCCAAGAATCTGATTGAACCTTCAGAAAATCAACATGATATGCATTCTTATTGCTGTGTTTTTCCTCCTAGACTCCATGCACACCACTTACAAGCCACGCCGAATTTTTATTGGCTTTCTTTTGACAAAATTGCACCTTCCTAGTGTCCCCAGCCAATATGCAAAATCTGATTTCTGTTTTCTTCAAAACTGAGATCGCCCAGCACTATAATGAAGTCGGCTTCTCTCAAAATGGTCAATCACCAATATATAAATCAAACCGGCATAAACTCAACCTCCTCAAATGCCAAAATCGTCCTTCTTCAAGAGACTGAAAAATCTCCACAAGCTGAGAATATATTTCTTCAAAATTGATTTTCTTCTTCCTCTTCAAAATTTGGCCAAAGACCACAAAATTTTGATATTGGAAGCACAAATAGGAAGTCTGAAGTAACTCCCTCAAATATCCAACTAGGGTTGATATTTCACAACCGAAATTGGGACTCTAGAGTCTTTAAACCCTCAAGCCAATGCTAAGCCTTTAGCTTCAGCAACTTACCATGCAAGTAATGAGAAAGTAAATTCCAAATCAAGTGTGTTAAAATGCTTAGCCAACAGCCTCTTAAATAGATTTCTCAACATGTCTCCAAGAAGCTTCTAGAATAAAATATTATTTTATTCTCTTAAGTGACTTTTTGATATTATTTTATTTTTAGTCACTTTATTATTAAATTAATTAAATATAAAGTCACCTTATGATATTGTATTTTTAGGATAACTTTATAAATAATTAATTCAATATTTAATTTAATTTAAATTAATCAATTAGTTATCCTTATGAAATAACAATATTTGGACAACATAATTAATTAAATTAATTTGCCTCCAAATCGGGGACATGACAATTTTGTCCATTCTAACATGACCCTCTATTTAATGCCTTCTTACTCGATATTTCATGTATCTTAGAGAATAAATGATAACTACACCCTCTCTTGTGCATCCCATTTTACCAACTCCATGTTTGGAGATCATATATATTAAAAAAAACTCATAATGTTAGATAGAAATCAAAGTGTACATATTCGACTATGCCAAGCTTGAAAGCTATTAGTCCAAGCCTTGGAAATATAGAGAAAAGGATACATATTAGAATTCATTGGGACAAATCAGAATACAAAATACTTCTCAGATCCTCTTGAAGCCTGGTTGACCACCACTGAGGGGGAAAACCATAACAAATAAGGTTGTAGTTGTCAAGAGCCCATCCACTACTTTATTGCATTCTCTGGGAACATGGCTGAATTGAACCTCCTCAAACTTGTCATGCAAGCTTTGAATCTTCCCCAACTCTCTTGCTATTTTCCCATTTTTTCTATGGAATCTCTTAGGATAAAATAACAATCTGATGATTACCTTTGAATCAGATTCAATTTGGAGTTTGTTCCACCTAATTCTGAAAGCCCCTTACATTCCTTTATAAATAGCTTTGATCTCCATGAAATTATTGGTTATATGTCCCATTTTTTTAGGAAAGAAGGCTACAAAATTATCTTAATATCTACCAATGCCTCCCATAATATCCATATTGAAGATCATATATTGTTTATCATCTACATAATTAAATATAATTAATCAAAACTTAGGATTTTCCAAGTGAATAACACACCTAATTCTAACATTCTCCCACTTGAAATTTATGTTGTAAAGACATAATAGAAAACAAAAATGAATTGTGCTGAAAGAAGCCAGGCCCATAGCCTCTCTACACCAATTATTTATCTGTGCTAACTAATTTAGTGAAAGAATATGCAACATTAACCAAAGTGTCAACCTTTTGTATCATGACTTTCTTATCCTGAACCATCTAATAAACAAAGTGATATTGAACATCAATATACTTCATACAAGCATGGTACATCGAGTTCTTTGTCAAACAAAGATCATTCTCACTATCACATTCGATCCTAACCTATTTACACTCAAAGCCAATACCTAAACACAATCTCTATAACCACATTGTCTCCTTAGAGGCATGTGTCACAATGATGTACTTTGTTTATGTAGTGGATAGTGCAACCATGGATTGCCTCTTACTCATCCCACTGATAGCTCCTCCAAAAAGAGTGGACACAAAACTACTTGTGGGCCTCTTGCTATAAATCACCAACACAATTTGAATCAACAAAGCTTTGTATTTCAAGCAACTTGCTCACATCATCAATCGCATGATAAAAAAAATACAATAATCAAAAGTCCCTCACAAATATTTGAAAACCCTTTTCACATGATTCTAATGCTCACTACCAAATTTACACAAAACTACTAAGAACTCCCATTGCTTGGGTAATATCTAGTCATGTACAAACCAAAGCATACGTTAAGCTACTTATGGAACTTTCATAAGGAATATTAGACATATCCTCCAAATCATCATCTAATTTAGAACATTGATCCAAAAATACCTTAGTATTGATAGGTGGAGGAATACTCACTAGTTTGTAGTCTCCCATAGCAAATTGCTACAAAATAGTTTTAGCATACTCACTCTAACTAAGCCAAAAAAAAATTTCAAACCAATCCATACTAATCTCCATATCCAAGATATATTTGCAGCCCCCAAATCCTTCATGTCAAAGATACCAAATAACTAAATTTTGAACTCCCTAATCCTTATCTTATTATTTCGAATCAACATGTCATCAACATATAGGAAAATGATTGGTAACTAGTCATCAATCAATTTGAAATAAATATGATGAACACATTCAATCCTAACAAACCCAAGTTATAATGCAAACACATTGAACTTCTGATATTTTCTTCCCTTAAATGTCCATGCTACTGAACCAGACAAGTACACCAATCAAAAGGTTTCATTCAACAAGCAACTTCCACACAAAGGGTCCAACATGTACAAAGTGTGGGGTTTTTCAAGTGATCTAGCTATTTGTGGGAACCCAATAGTGAACTAGTTTATAGAACTTTCTCTTCCTGCACAACTTCCACATGCTACTAGTTTGTGGAACTTCCACTTCCTACTGGTTTGCCGGAATTCCTTATTCAACCACCTCTTTTGGGAGTTCTTTATCTAGAACTGAAGTTTGCAGATAAATTCAACTAATTTGAACCTTTTAGAGTTTCATCAACCAATTCAAATGAATAGTTTCAACAATGACGTAACATTTTTGCAACGAATTAGTTCTTGTAATGGTCAAGATCTGATCCGTTTCGATTTCCTTGGCTACCGAAAGATAAAAGGGGGATCAAAGAACACGTTTTGTGGCCTTTTGGAAGGGAATAAAAAGAGTAAGGCCAAATCTATGATTGGATAAGAGTGATGTGTAACCTCTATTACCCTAATGTAATGAAATTCTAAGAAAGAAAACAAAGCATGTTTAATTAATTTGAGTATAGAAGTGTGGTTTAGCTACATGATTGGGTTATCCGGTAAGACCCCCTAGTCACGACTACATCATCACCCCATTGAACAAGTGGAAGCTTTGTAATTGCACTCCACTGAATAAGCGTGAGGTGCTTGTTTAAATTGTACTGTATACTTTGTTGAATAAGCGTGTAGTGTTCTTTCCTTTCCATTGCATAGAACTCCACTAAAGAAGTGAGATTAGCTGACTTGCCACCTAGTGCATTTACTTTCAAGTTGTTGCAAGCACTCCACTAAAGAAGTGAGATTAGCCGATTTGCCGCCTAGTGCGTTTACTTTCAAGTTTTTGCATTCTAGTTAGTTGTGTGGTCCTAAACACTATATGCTCTCACCTTAGCCATCTCGGGAACTCAGTAATTAGAAAGTGGAAAGGACATTACATTGTATCTCATTTTAGCTGAATTTTTTTCAAAAAATTAGGGGTGTTTATTACATATAGCAGTTTTCTTCATGATTCACATCTGCTTGTTTCCATGTCATCTTTCACATCATGTTTTTCTATCTTCAAATGCAACAATATTCACACACAACTAAGCATTTCTATGAAGTGTCTTAACACTTAATTTTGATTGAATTATTTCACACCTTCTTAATAATGATGAGGATGTTGTGAATAAGGCTGCAACAAATGTTTTTTCTTCTCACACCCATCTTCCCATCATGATTCTTGTCCCATGATTTATGGTAGCCTAAGGTACGATTCTTGTCCTTCACCCCCTAATTTGCAATAAGCCAAGGATGTTGTTTATGGAAGCCAACTATTATTTGTTTGACAGCTCCGCCTTCAACACTAGATTTGTCTTCTCTTGCATGAATTCCTTTACACTTCAAAGGTCCTGTAATGAACCAAACCAATTTTTTTGTTTTTTCCAATTTCAATTACAATCAACACGCACCCATTAAGGTTAGCTCTAAACCAAAACGATGCGGAAAGCAACTCTAACCAGGATGTACACCAGGATCCCAATGTGGGCAAGGTGTGAGCATATGGTCAGAGGATCTAATGCAGATGCAAACTGGAAGGGAACTCTAACCAAGAATGCGTCTAGGACAGACGAGCATATGGTTAGAGGATCTAATGCAAGATGAGCTGAAGTAACTCTAACCAAGGATGGCGCCGAGTGATGGCGAGCACATGGTCCAAGGGTCCCTACAACTACTAACTGAAAGTAAATAGGCGGCAAGCCAACCTCTTCCACTTATGCAGCGGAAAGTACAATAAAGTAAATGAAAGATAGAGAGGAGAATTGCTGATAGTACTACTAATCAGCTTACAATATGTTAGAATGCTTGCCAAAGCCCAATAATTCAAGTTCTTCAATGCTGCAATAATATATAAGACTTCCTCAATGCTTAACAAACCTCTCTAAACTCAGACTCCTCACAAATTTGCATTTATATAGGACTGATATGACAGACCAGCAACTGAAATGAAGTAACCAGCAACTCTAGAACTCACCAAAATACTCACAACTCACTCAATACTTGCCAGAATGACACGAGACTTGATGCAAACGAATGCTAGGGTGTGTTACCCGATTTTCACCGGCCGGCTCAATCAAGGGAAAATTATGTTTTAAATTCGGCACGTGGATTAAATGTGGCTCCCATAAGGGTTGAGCCCAGCGTGCAAGTGTTCGGTTTTCATTGGGAAGGTCTTCATATGATGCTATTTCACAAGGAAGTCTGTTGGAAAGTATGCCTCAGTCGGATCTGGCATAAAACTCCTCAAAGAAGAAAGTCGCTGAGACCAGCTAAATGTCTTGCCAACTAGCAGTGTGTTATATTCATTTGAAATCCTCAGGTCGCCGAGACATTTTGGTCGCCATGAAGTTTTCTATCTCTCTCCGACCGAGGATGTCCTGCTGACAGGTGGGAGTCTCGCCGACGATTTAACTCTTCGGTGTAACTAATGGAGCCCGCTGTGACCTCCTGCTGACTGAACGATGTCTTGCCGAATGCGGATGTTTTACCAACGAAGGAGCACAACGATATGACTCTTGAGGACTCACTATGAGATCTGGCCGATAGCGATGGTCTGGGCGACAATCTTTGACATCGGTGTAACTTTTGCGCTCGCTATGAAGTCTCGCCAACAATTGTGTGTTATGCCGATAGCTGTTGTGGAGCATTGTAAGCATCGGGAGACACGGCTAGTGTCTCACCGACATGCGATTCTGTTTGAACGACTTTTGACCGCCTGAAAATCTTACGTGGTGTTTGTTCAACCAATCAGAGGAAGCTAAAGGCGAACCAGTGGCAGTTGGCCTGATTGACTATTCTTGTGAGGAAGATCAACAAAGCATAAGCGAAATGGATCTACTTTGGTTCGATGGATGATCAGGGCATGTGAATTCATTTCAGAGGGCGCCTGATGCTGCTTCTCAAAGGAGCTCAACTTGCAAGAAGATCTGGAACAAGAAGAAAGCCAAAGGGGAAGAGGCCACGAGTCACAATGACAGCTGGGATGTCGGCTAGCAAAAGTGGATCGACATTAATGCCATACTTCAGAACATTCAAAGCATCTCTGATGAATCTCTCGAGGGTGGACATAGAGGCCAGAAGTTAATGCGATGGTTTCAAAAAATCTAAGGGCTACTCCTAAGGGCGATCCTTCACCGACATGAACACGGGGAATGCACATTGAATGCATTAACTTTATTCCAAAATATCTAAGGGCCGACCCTTCTGTCACCGACTCATTTTTTGTAAACCCTAGGGCAGAGGCCAACACTTTTGAGTTTTTTTGTATATATGGCATTTTTGCCTCTTTTTGTAAAAGAGTTCTTCTTATGCTTTTCTGAAGTTGTGAATTTTGCAGTCCTCTCTCAGATTAGCAAACTTTTGTAACTCATTTGGAGCATGATATATAGAATTTACCTTGGTTACCATTGATAGTTCAATTTTTCTTCTGGTTCTTGCAAAATATTGTGCATTTTTAGGTGATTGATCAAGCTACTTCGTGAAATTTTTCTATTTCCTTATAGCTTTGCTCATGTTAGCATGCCTTTCTTTGCAAAAGTAATATTATGTAGGTTGCAAATTGTGTTTTACTGAATTGTACATCACCCTTTTGATTTGTGAAAAATTGTTTTTCCTTCTTAAAAGTGTGTGCATGTCAAACCTATTTGTGAAATACTTATGCATAATCTACAAAAACTTGTTGTGCAGTCCCATATCCATCATCAGTATTCAAATGTAACCTGAGTGTCTCATTGCTCTTGCCAATTTGGTGTATCACCATAGGATTTAGTTTTCATTTTCATGCACTCCTCCCTTTTCCTTACAAAGATCAGTAGTTTAGGTGATACCAAAGGAAGTCGGCCTTCTCCGGAGGTTCTTTTCCATTTTAGATGACCCACAACCTGGAAAAGTTCCCATGTTTCTCTGAAGCATCAAGTTCTGCAACTTGATAAGGGTGCAAATTTCAGTAGATAACAGTTTTTGGCACGCCCGGAGGGACTGAGAACTAATTTTCAGTCTCTCTTGTCCTTATGTTACTGCTGTTTGGTGTGTACAGCGGTAGTTTCAGCCTCTTAGAGGCAAGTTCAATCACATACCTGGCGACTCCAAGTGTGGAAATTTTCTGGTTTCAGTAGCTCAAGTGCTCACATGTTTTAAGTTTTTTGGAAGGAAATCTAATTTGAATGGAAAAGATATGTCAGGTTTTCATAGAAATATGGCCTTTCACCCTCCATTCCATGAAAACCTTGCATATATGTCCTCTTATCGACCATATTATTCAGAACAATCTACTGTCATTATTCCAAATGACCCTGTAGCAACAGAGTTCCAGCATTTTTATCATGCCTCACACCATCCCACTCCTGCTCAATCTCAATGTCGCCCAACATATGCTCAGATTCAACCATAGGAACTCATTTCTACACAAAAGCAACATGGTAGTTTCAATAACCAACCCCAAAATGCTAATAAGGGAGTTAGCGATATTGATAAGATATTGTTTGATTTCAAAAGGCAGATGGATGATATTAAGAGAGAGCAAGAGTTTGTTGTGCAAGAGGAAGAGCTTGCTTGTCAAGCTTATATTCAGCATCAACAGGATATGGAGGTCCAAGAGTATGAATAGGAGGTTGTTGCTAGACAAATTGCAGCTAAAGAAGAGCAAATGAAAAACTTACTTGCACAAAAACAAAAGCAGGAGTTTCAATGAGCCTTCCATGTTCCTAAACAACCTGTTCAAGAGGAGATTCCTAGGTCCAAATTTTCAAGTTTTAAGCAAAACTTACTTTCTGAGTTTTCAAGTCAGCCTTCTAGTTTTGAAATTCCAAGTTGGAAGGGAACATGCGTTCAACCCTATGAGACTCCATTATCAGACATTCAAATGGAACTAAGCTCTAATGTTCAGAAGGCAGAGGAGGAGCAACTTATTGATCAAGATAACTTAATCCTCTGGGAAAAGCTTAAGAATGCGAATCTTTTGCATTTAGCCATTAAGTGTCATCAATTGCAGCAGCAAATAATTGGACAGGAAGAAATCTATCAAGTTCAAGTTGGACGACAAGAGGACAAAATGGAAGTAGCTGTTGAGAAAGGTCAATTTACATCTTGGAATAAGGGACTATCTCTATTTTCTCAGCTTGATGGAGAGGAGGTAATTGCCGAGTTTTGCTCAACACTGGAAAATGAGGAATCTAAACTTTTGCAAGAAGGTGAGGAGAATCAGGTTGAGCAGCTTGATGTAATGAACATAGCTAAGAATCAAAAGGCAGAGTTAATCTTCTCATTTGATGATCTTCCTTACTTTATTGACAAGGATGAAGAATTGGACCAACATGAGGTCGATGGAGGTAATGTTGATTTATTGTTGCATAAAGGTGAAGGTGAGTTTGAAGCCTTTACTCGCAAACAAGGAGGTTTAAGTAGCATTGTTCAGGGAGAGCCACATTTTGATGTGCATGAAAATACCCATCAAGTTGAACAAGTCCCTGAACTAGACTTACTGTTTTGCAAAGAGGGTGACTTTGATGCTTTATCAAAGCTAGATGAGAACTGCATTAGGCCTAAAATTAGTCTTTTTGTTCAGAAAAGTAAAGAAGACATTGAAGAGGATATGTTTTGGAACGATTTAGAAGCTTTATGTACTAATTTGGGTGCTGAACTATTACCTCTTGAAAAAGTTAATCATGAACAACTCGAGCTTACTAAAGAAGCTTCTTTTTTCTCACTAAGTCAGTCACAGGGGTTAGACTTTTCTAGCCAAGGCTATAAAACAACAGTGAATGGGCAAGGGACCAGCAAGGAGAGCTCAATTTTTGTCTTTACAAGGGGCTGTCCGATCAGAGATTTAGCCCAGATGGAGTTTAATAAAGCGCCAATGGTTAATCAAGCACTCACACATTGAGCCAAAGCTGAAAGTGGCATAAAGGATGTACTTGCAGTTGAAAAAGAGTGTGCTCAATTTACTTATCCTCCTATGAATACAAATGCATATGATCAGTCTAAAGAGGTAAGTGAACTTGTTACCCTCTTTCATGAGGCAGTGCATTGCATTTTTAAAAAAAATTCAGTGTACCATCTTTATTTAGCTGCCATTAAGCTTGAGAGTCATTGCATATTGAGGAGAAAGGACAACTATTTCAATCATCCTGTGAATGCTTTTATTTGACCAATTTCTTACTGGTTAGTGTACGGTAGGGTAGAATTTTTGGTTTTTGCTTTCAATAAGTGCCCCGTGGCACATTTTCGTTCCAGTATTGTTTTGCTTTCAATAAAGTGCAGTTGCTACACCTGGTTTTTCAGATTCTGTCTTCAACAGAGTTGCAGTAGTTTCCTTTCAGTTTGTTTGTTTTGAAGACGAGTTACAGTTTTCTGAGTCAAAGCAAAACACACAAATCGACTCCATGCCCAATGGATAGGCCTAGGCTATTGGTTTGCATGTTTAGCAGGCAAACATCCAACTAAGGTTGCCAGAAATATTACCCGATTTTCACCCGCGGGCTTAATCAGGGGAAAATTATGTTTTAAATTCGGCACGTGGATTAAATGTGGCTCCCATAAGGGTTGAGCCCAGCGTGCAGGTGTTCGGTTTTCATTGGAAAGGTGTTCATCTGATGCTATTTCACAAGGAAGTCTGTTGGAAAGTATGCCTCAGTCGGATCTGGCATAAAACTCCTCAAAGAAGAAAGTCGCTAAGACCAGCTGAATGTCTTGCCGACTAGCAGTGTGTTATATTCATTTGAAATCCTCAAGTCGCCGAGACATTTTGGTCGCCATGAAGTTTTCTATCTCTCTTCGACCGAGGATGTCCTGCCGACAAGTGGGAGTCTCGTCGATGATTTAAATCTTCGGTGTAACTGATGGAACCCGCTGTGACCTCCTGCCAACTGAACGATGTCTTGCCGAATGTGGATGTTTTACCTACGGAGGAGCATAGCGATATGACTCTTGAGGACTCACTATGAGGTCTGGCCGATAGCGATGGTCTGGGCGACAATCTTTGACATCGGTGTAACTTTTTCCGCTTGCTATGAAGTCTCGCCGACAGTTGTGTGTTATGCCGATAGCTGTTGTGGAGCATTGTAAGCATCGGGGAGACACGGCTAGTGTCTCACCGACATGAGATTTTGTTTGAACGACTTTTGACCTCCTAAAAATCTTACGTGGTGTTTGTTCAACCAATCAGAGGAAGCTAAAGGCGAACCAGTGGCAGTTGGACTGATTGACTATTCTTGTAAGGAAGATCAACAGAGCATAAGCGAAATGGATCTACTTTGGTTCGATGGATGATCAGGGCATGTGAATTCATTTCAGAGGGTGCCTGATGCTGCTTCTCGAAGGAGGTCAAATTGCAGGAAGATCTGGAACAAGAAGAAAGCCGAAAGGGAAGAGGCCGCGAGTCACAATGACAACTGGGATGTCAGCTAGAAAAAGTGCATCGACATTAATGCCATACTTCAAAACGTTCAAAGCAGCTCTGATGAAGCTCTCGAGGGTGGACACAGAGGCCAAAAGTTAATGCGATAGTTTCAAAAAACCTAAGGGCTACTCTTGAGGGCGATCCTTCACCGACATGAACACAGGGGATGCACATTGAATGCTTTAACTTTATTCCAAAAGATCTTAGGGCCGACCCTTCTGTCACCGACTCATTTTTTGTAAACCCTAGGGCAGAGGCCGACACTTTTGAGTTTTTTTGTATATATGGCATTTTTGCCTCTTTTTGTAAAAGAGTTCTTCTTATGCTTTTCTGAAGTTGTGACTTTTGCAGTCCTCTCTCAGATTAGAAAACTTTTGTAACTCATTTGGAGCATGATATATAGAATTTACCTTGGTTACCATTGATGGTTCAATTCGTTTTATGGTTCTTGCAAAATATTGTGCATTTTCAGGTGATTGATCAAGCTACTTCGTGAAATTTTTCTATTTCCTTATAGCTTTGTCTCATGTTAGCATGCCTTTCTTTGCAAAAGTAGTATTATGTAGGTTAAAAATTGTGTTTTACTGAATTGTACATCACCCTTTTGATTTGTGAAAAATTGTTTTTCCTTCTTAAAAGTGTGTGCATGTCAAACCTGTTTGTGAAATACTTATGCATAATCTATAGAAACTTGTTGTGCAGTCCCATATCCACCATCAGTATTGAAGTGTAACCTGAGTGTCTCATTGCTCTTGCCAATTTGGTGTATCACCATAGGATTTAGTTTTCATTTTCATGCACTCCTCCCTTTTCCTTACAAAGATCAGTAGTTTAGGTGATACCAAAGGAAGCCGACCTTCTCTGAAGTATACAGTTTTGCAACTTGATAAGGGTGAAAATTTCAATAGATAACAGGGAGATGACAATGAAATCTAGACTGAGAAATGACTAACAAAATGCAATATTATTTTTATGCACACTTCCCAAGACAGTCCAGAATGGTACGGCCAAGGAGAGGGGCGATTTTTTGATATAAAATTCTAGACCTCACAAAAAAATCTGGAAACTCCCAAGAAGGATCGCCCCAAGCTGGAAATCACAATGGAAAACTACCCAAAATGATATTATTTTTATTTCAAGAGATATGAGCAATTCTTACAATCAGCTATGCTATTCAACAACTCCAAAATATGTCTAAAATGCATGGAAACTGAACTAATATGTTAGGAACTCAAATGCAATGCTGAAAACAAACTCACTACAATCTACCTCTCAACTAGTTGCTATCTTTCAAGCAAGAAGATGAGCCAAGCTAGGAGGTGTGCTTTCCTCGAAGCAATCTGTCACCATTTAGGCAACATAACTTTACTGAAAATATGAGATAATCAAATGAAGAGAAGAGGTCTCCTTTTATAAGCTTGAAGAGCATCTCCAGAAGTCTCTAGAAAGTTCGCCAAAAACAAAAGTCAAAGCAATTCAAATTTTAGTTGACTCATCCCCTCCAAGGTGGCGTCCACTTCTAGAAGCAATAATATTAACTTTTCTCTTTTTAAAATATTCTTCCCTTCAATGTTGGCATCCAACTCTCCTTTGCATTTTTGAACCTTTGAACTAATTAAACTTCTCCTGATGAGGCATTCACCCATAATGTCCCCTTTTTAAAAACAACATAAAGTTATAATGCTAGGCCAAGGGGGTATAATTTTAAAATATAATATTATAATATGAAAATAACTTATCTCTCCATAGAAATGCCTCAGGAAGCCAGAAACAACAATGCCAACTGAATCGCCTAAAGAAGAGAGCCAACTGAACAGAAACCAACCAGTCCACTGCCAAAAATAGAATTTACTAAAAATAGTAAATTCATGAAGTTGCTCAGAACACCAAACGGTCCATACTACTGCGAAGCTCTCTGAAAACCCAGAAAGAATCCGCAATCCAATTTCCAAACTTCAAGCTCCCATCTCCTCAAAAATAGGAAACCCTAATTTCACCCTCCGAGTAGCCTACGGGTCTCCAGAATAGGCCAACGGTCAACTGAATCGATCACAATTGGGAAGGGGACATTACAGTCTAAGGCCCAACCACTACACCAAAAGACCGGCCTAGTAATGAGGGTGGCTACCCAGGGTGTTAAGGGTGATGACTAGGGAGGAATCTTTCACCACCGAAGCCATCACCGGAGAATCTGGGGTCCTACGCAAGCCCGCCGGACACGTAGCCGTCGGGACGCACCAAGTCGCGCACAGGGACATTACAGCCCACCACGCTCCGCGGGTCTCGACCTCGAGACCTCGACTCTGATACCACTAAGGCCCAACCACTACACCAAAAGATCAGCCTAATAATGAGGGCGGCTACCCAGGGTGTTAAGGGTGATGACTAGGGAGGAATCTTTCACCACCGAAGCCACCACCGGAGAATCTGGGGTCCTACGCAAGCCCGTCGGACACGTAGCCACCGGGAGGCACCCAGCAGCGCACGGGGACATTACAGGTCCACCCCTAATTGATGTTGATCATAGCTTCTCTCAAAACACAAGATCATGAAGATGAAGATACTCTAATACCATAATGAATATAGGAGAACCATTGATTGTTCTATTATTCAATAAAGGGTAGAATATATACAAGGAGAAATGTTAGTAAGAAATTAACCAATCAACTACTCAAACTATTTGTGTTATTTATAATAATAATAAAAGTTATTGTTAATAATTATACAATAATTTAATAAATTAGAACAAATTAAACACGAAAGAGTTGTATACAAAGCTACAAGATTTCTTCTGACAAATATTGCAGTAAAATGTTTGTAAAGGAGCACAAAAGCATAGAATTCAATAAACAACAATATCAACAATAAATAGGCATGAACATTTATTATCTCTTCTACATGAAAAATAACACTAATTTATAAGCTTTACAAAAAATTGCATAAAAATTAATCAAAAGTATTAATTGTACTTATACTCTAGGAATAACCTGATTACATACAATGTAATCTTTATTATAAAATTGTATCCATCAATTCTAAAACTGAATACATGGAATGTTTAGTTAGAATCTTGGTAAAGATTACTACAAAGATACTAATAAATTTTCCAAAGTTCACAACTCTTGAATGTAAAAGATCTAAGACTTTTAAAAATAGATGATCTAATAATAGCGTTCTCAAAATGATCTTCCTTCTGTAGTGTCCCTTTTCGTGGAGTAGCCAAAAATGGCTATTTTAATTAATTTAATAAAGTGACTTAAATGTTTTCAAAGAGAAATATTATAAAGTCACTTTATAAAAGTGCATTGAATGATATATTTTGAGTGGGAAATTAAAAAGTAACTTCGAGAGAGTTATATGGGAAATTATAAAAGGAGATTTGAAAGCTCATTTGTATATGTTTATTTTATTTTCTCTATTGTGGAGTTTGTGCTTCTGACTCGAGAAAACCCTAGGATGGAAACCATAAGGGAATTGCTTTCGGTGGTGAGATATCTACTCTAGCTAATTTGCAAGTAGAATCATACAATCTTCACACAAGTAATGAACGATTGAAGATTTAAATAATTTGAAAAGTCTTGCAAGAAAGTCAAATTATAGAGTGAAATGAATAAAATATTATATATTTATAATTGCTGCTAAGCATTCAGACCCAGTTGTACCATCCATATGCTCCCTAAAGTCCATACAATACCAAAAAGGATGGGTCAACACACAAAGAAGGCTTTAAAGCCTTGAGATTGTTCAACACAACTTGTGAGGAGGTGAAAAAGATTTATAGTCTTCAAATAAAGAAATCACCCCTCCTAAACCTATTGTACCACATGAAGGTTGTTGTACTTCTTTTTGGGGTGTTGTACCTTACAAGGACAGGTCATACAACTATGAGTAGTAAAATAAATTTATGTTTGGTGTATTGACTATTCTAAAACTAGGTTGGATTTCTAGCATTTAAATATCAAGTTTTTTAAGGTGGCAATCAACTGTGTTTATTTTTTTGAGTACATACTTTTGTAACAACAATATATAGAATGAAACAAAAGGTTATCTATGCACTATATTATACAATAGCATTGTGTATTTAAGACTGATATCAATGTTTGAATTCGTGGAGTCAACGCTATGATAATTAATAGTCAAAATTCCTAGTTTTGATGATACCTAAAAATAGTGCAATTTTTAGTGTAGCCCAAGTTAGATAATTGTGCTATTTTCAAAAATCATTAATTCAAGGAAAATGATCATGTTTTGTGAAGACTACTTTTGAAGATGAGCTAAATAATCATGTTCTATTTTAAATATCGCCAATTTCAAGGAGAATGAACATATTTTGAGAACACTATTTTTGAGGATGAACTAAAAATAACTTGCATCATTTTCAAATATCATCAATTTCAAGGCAAATGATCATATTTTGAGAACACTATTTTTGAGGAGGTTGTTATTAGATCATGTATTTATAGAAGCATTAGATCTCTTTACATACAAGAGATGTTAACTCTAGAAAAATTATTAATACCTATGTATCAACAAGGAAGATGTGTAACATCATTATAGACCCAACAGATAAGACAGACAAATTTGGAAAATCTCACATGCGGAAGTTTTTAACTAGTCGCACGATTGAAACTTCTCTCCTTAATCATGATTCTTCAAGGAGGAATATAATAAAATCTATATTATAATTGGTAGTCCCAGCAAGTATAGATTAAATGACAAGTGGTTTACTGCTTTAGCAAGGTTAAATTTCCCGAGGCTTAATCACTCATGTGATCTTTTCATATTAATGCATAGGGCTTCCTTCATTTGCTGCAACCTTCACTCTATTAATGAGATTTTTCATTCTCTACAGAAGCATTTTGTGTGTTCTAAGGTGGGAGGAAGTAAAATGGGAGGTCCACGAAAAAAGCTGGAGCTTCTTTCTTGCATTCCGCTACAGCAAAATGTGGAGCTATGGAAATTTTTTGAGGAAGCAGGTCTAACTCCTTTTTTCCAAGAAATGCAAGGGTTCAATGATGTGATAATGTCTAGATTTTGCAACTCATGGAAGAATGGTCAAGTTTCGATAGGAAACATAAATTTCATGGTGACTACCAACCTCATTGTGGCGGCCACAAGACTCAAGAACAAGGGCTTAAAAGTTGTTAAACAAAGTAGCGAGAATTATTAGAGATTCATAGACAACTTCAAAAAAGATGAAAAAATGGAAAAATTACAAAATAGCTACAACTGGGAGAAGCTGTCAGCCCCCTTTGGCATGGTAAGTTTACATGTTATGCGTTACTTTACCTTGGAGGGGAGATTTAAAACCATGCATGGGTACCACTTTCCCTTATTGAGTCACATAAGGCATAAGGAACAAATAAATGTCTCTTTCTATTCGCTATCTTCTCTACATCACTGTATGGAAAAAGGAGCATCTCCTCCCTTACACCAGGGACTTATATTGACTCTTTATAAGAGTATTCTGGCCAATACCCCACAAAAAATCCTTTCTTCTGCTAGTAACCCTCTAGAATTAAAGCTCATTAGTAGTACTTGGCATGTGTCTCCCAAAAAACTCTCTTTTGGGGTTACAAAAACCAAAAATGGTGCTCCCTAAGGAGTGGCAAATCCTCCTCTTGAAGAAGAATTGTTAAAAGCATAGTTTGCAGACTCTGCTGCACTCTCCACGAACTCGACAGACTCAAGAGTCTGTGGGTGAGCCGAGACAACTCGCCACGAACTCAGGAGTAAAGTCCAGGAGAGTCCTGGGTCGGGACTCCTAAGTCCGGCCTCAGGACTCGGCCAAGTCCTAAGGTCAGACTTGAGAGTCCTGACCCAGGACTCTCCTGCGCAGCTGGGAGTCAAAAAGGGAATAAAATCCATGTTTTTTGTTATTTTTTCTTTCATTTTAACACTCTAGTTTGTCAAATATAGGTCTGCAAGTTGAAGTGGGGTTGAAAGAAGCCAAGAGGACGAGCTAAGAAGATCAAAATAGAGCTAGGTAAGTGATTTAACCATTCTTTTTTTTTGTTTTTTGAATTCAAAATCAGAAAAATCAAGAAAAATAAGGGGAAATGCTGCCAATTTTTTTTCTATTTCCCTTAATAGCCTAATTCCTACTATTTCTAGCTTGGTTTTGCATTCTATTTTTTTGCAAATATTTGAATCACATTTATTTGCTGATTTTTTACCAAGCCTTTGCTGAATTTTTTTCTTTCATTTTGAACTTGAAACAACAAAGTCGTCTTCAAACCCAAAGGGAACGAAAAAAAACCCTGCATGGAAGTATGGAATACCAGGAAAAAAAAGAATTGAAATTTGTAGAAACCCTAGTTTCCCCTATTCTCCGATCTGACTGTTCTTTTCTGATTCTTGAAGGAATTTTTGGTTTTTTGATAGTTTTGAGGTTTTTTTAGCAATTAATGAAATTGCGATTTTTGCCAAGATTGAATAATAAATTCAAAATAAAATAATATATCTCTGTAAACGAAAGATTTCATTGCTAATATGGTAGCCAAGTAATTTATTGATCTTCTGAAACAAGTACAATAATGATCCAGAGACATGCAAAGTAAAAGGCAATAAAATATTGAAACCTGGTTTTCTTTGATACAGCAATAATGAATGGTACGGCTGAATGATAACTCCACTCTCTCCTCTGCCAGATACCACGCAGTGTTTCTCTGAAGGTTGGCGCCTCAGTAGATGAACA
Organism: Sequoia sempervirens; assembly: GCA_007258455.2. Taxonomy (NCBI): domain Eukaryota; kingdom Viridiplantae; phylum Streptophyta; class Pinopsida; order Cupressales; family Cupressaceae; genus Sequoia; species Sequoia sempervirens. The sequence continues at coordinate 28,813 of VDFB02179615.1, forward strand.
CAAATGATGAATACCAAAGTTGATTTGCTCTGGAAGGAAGATGATGGCTCAGAATAAAGAGTACGGCCTGGTACTGTTTATTGCAGCAAACTGGTGATTTTCAGATCTGTACGGCAGCCTTAAATGACCCTTTTTCCCTCAGTATATTGTTTGCAGCTTGTTCCACTTGCTAAAGCGCCTCCAAAGAAGATGAAAGATTGCCTGAATGAGAGGCGTTTCCTTCAAGACACTAGTACGGCTCCCAAGAAGAAAGTACGGCCTGCTGTAAAGAAGGTATCCGTGCAGCATTCAATGATTTGTACGGCTTCTTTAAAGATCTCCAGAATGTAAGTAAAATAGACGCCTCAAAGAAAGAGACTCCTCTGTAATGTTGTCCTACTGAAACCCTGAATGCAAATATCCTCGGTATGCTCTGGAATTTCTTCTGGATGAAGAAATCTCACAACTGGCAGTAAATCGGGTGATATCTCACACCCTCTGAACTGATTCAATGGAGATGGCTCGTTCTCCAAGAATTTCGAACACAAACCCTAAGGTCTCCGTTCTCTGGCAAAGACTGGTCAATTTTCAATTCATAAAATGTCATAATCCCTCAATTCTCCAAGGCAAATGCACTATATTGCTCAAAAGTGCGATTTCCTTAATAATAGGGAATTTTAATATATTTAACTTTTAATTCTTTTAATCTTTCAATAGTCTCGGCCAAAATATTAAATTATAAATTTAATATGCAAATGGCCCCTTCCCTGATGTTGGGCGCCCCCTTTATAAGAATCACTTAAGTCGTAATATTAAATATTACAACTTTATATTATAAACCTAAATAATTAATATTTAATTAATGCAATTAAATATTAATATTTCTCCTCTAAATTACTCATCAGTGGCTATTCCCGATGCAGGCGAACCTTTGAGAAGTGATTCGAGCGGCAGTCTACTTGCCAAAATAGCGAGGGGGTCCCCATGGCTGCAGTAACAAAATGGCAACTCTTGCAAAGAGACTCCGTCCGAGGAGCCCAACAGAAAGCCAATTGATCATGCGCCAATCTAAAGTGAGGCCAAGCTCCCCGGCGACCCTCTAACCGCTCTGTCCCGGCCCTCGAGGGGTCTCCTGATAGGCCAATCTTACGAACTCTGATGCTCGTCAAAAATGGGGACATGACAGTCCGCCCTCCCTGAAATTGCTTGACCCCAAGCAATCTCCACTGCAAAGAAACTCCAATCCTCGGAAGGCCCAAAAGAAAAAATGTGAAATGTCCCACACATCTCGGACTGTCTCCTGTAGCATCAACAAAAACTCAACTGCGCAAGCTATCCCTGGATCCCAAACCCAGAGTGAAAGTCTGTCGTGACTGTCATCCTCAGACTACCACTGCGCTCTACTGCCTCCAACTTCACCGTGCTGAGAATAGTGAAGTAACCCAGTGGGACCCATCCAATACTCAGTACCCGAACTGTCACCACCTGGATCCCAATACAATCTGAATTCACATCCATCTGTCATGTGGAGAAAATAACTTCTAGAAGCATTTGCTACACTGAATCTCTCCCTGTCCTCTGCTAAACCCTCATGGATGTGATAACTGACCCAGCCATCATGCCAACTATCACCATAGTCGCCCTATACCCATGTACCTGTATGAAAAATCTGCGACATAGAAGTATCAAGCCCTGTCAAATACATATCGGCGTGATGGATAACTGACTGCGGTCCCTGCAAGTGAGACCCCGCAAACTGCTGAGTCGAGTACCTGCAGCCACTACTCCCATCTTTCGAAGATGGTAACTCTGCACACAGTAATGAATTACGCCCCTCGACTGTACCAAGAGAATCACCCTGTGCACAAGAAAGGTGCATCGAATACAAATCATGTACAGGTGGATCAAAGGAAAAACTATAAGCACTCCTCACCGTGTACACCCCATAAAACTCCTCTGTGAGTCTTGTTTGGAATCGCGATGCACTAGAACAATCCCAAACACTACGATTATCAACCAACTCAGAACTAGTATCAAGAGTACGATCAGCTTCCAACTCGAAGAGTGGGTTATCATAGACCAAACCACCATCAAATTCAAATAATGGATTATTCACAAACTGCACAATCACTCCATACTGATCTGAATCATCCATCTCTGAATCGCTGGAATAATAAAGTGAATTGTACTCCTGACTTGGCTCAACCAGCTGCCGATCATAGTCAACTGCATCGGACGAAAAGATTGATTTGCTTCCAGGAGAGGGAAACAAATCAACACAAGTACCACTCTCCCAACTGGATGAGACTCTGAATATCTGCTGTGAAGATGGGCAAGTATCGAGGGTTGTCACACAACTCTCTAGTGAATCCACAACCATGTCACAGGAATTATCAATGAACTGCCCTGCATCACCCATCACGAAACTAATCTCAAGAGAACCTGGTGCAACGCGTGGCTCACTGCTACTCTCATCGAGTGCACTCATCCTATCTGTATCAACTGCTCCTGTGAACGTGATGGATGTAACCACATCCTCAACATCTCCCTCACTACTAGGAACCATGGGTGTATACTCCTCACCAACCGCTGCCATGGAAGACTGAGCTATATCCAAAGATGGTGAAGATTGTGCCAATCTCAACGCCACGGTAAGCTTCTCAATCTGTAGCTGTGACTCTCGAAGAGCCAACTGGGTGCTATGCAATGAGTCCCTAGTCACCTCAAGCTCATGAGTGAGCTCGTCGATCCGCTCCTCCTTTCCCTTCAATGCATCATAACAAATGCAATCCCACTCGAGAAGGAAATCCCTGTCTGCAAGCAATTTAAGGTAGTTCTGTTTCATCGTTCCAATTGCTTCTCGGAGTGCATGTATCACTGCAAGGGAAAAACCACTCTCACTGTGCTCACCTGTCAAAGGCGGACTCCAACCATAGGTAGTCAACATCTGACGAGCAACGTCAAAATGCTCAAGGGCGGTGGCAATCATATTATCATTCACTTGTAGTTGCCCAACCAAATGATGAGGATTCTGAAGCTTACGACCCCCATACAAGATCTCTGGTTCATCATATGCACTATGATATGACGCTGATCCGTCATCGCTCACTGCGTGATAAGCAGCATCATGTGTGCTTTCATCCATGCACACCTCAGCATTTAAGGTACTGCTGCTCGGTACCTCAAAAGATGGCTCAACTGGTACGGTAGAAGTTGCTGGTATGACAGTATCTTCACACGCTTCTACTCCAAAAGTAACTACATGCCCATCCAACGCATGATCCTGGGATTCCATATCAACATATGAATCCTCTAGCTGGTTTTCAAAGGTCTGATCCGGAAAATCAGACTCACCATGATATAAAGTATCGACACCAATTGCATCTGTAGTACCCAACTCTTGAATCTCTTCACTTGACAACTCAATAGGGTTACTTTGCATCTGTGAAACAACTGCTGGCTCATACTCACGCGAAGTTTCATCATCGCTGTCATAAAAATCGGAAGTAGCCTCCATGGTAGAAATTTCTTGGGCCACCTCTTGCAAGGACGATGTAGGTAAATCATTCCCCAAGGCTGTGCTAGTGTGTTCTCGAATCAGATCAGCACTTCTATCAAATTCATCACATAAATTTCTGCCTTCTTCATAGGGGACTGAAGATATCAAATCATTTTGACGAAGAGTTGTATCATCCTTATGTGTAGATTCTCTATCCCTTCCAGGTGTAAACAACTCACGAGCTATAGTGAGGTATTCCTTTCTTGCAAACTCTATCTTATGACAAAGACTCGGGTGAAAATCCATGAAACTCAAGAAAGGAAGTTCCTTTTTAATTTTCTGCGGTAGAATGCTATACTCCTGGAACATGCTATTTACTTCTCTTTCTGTGTTTTGTGGTGTTCTGTCAATAGTAATCCTTCCGCTGATCTCAGGTGGTCCTAACTGCCACTCGTCGTACGCTGTCCTAAATGTATCAGCGAACAAACCCTCATGCCTCTCACCTGATATAGCCACATCGGGCTCCCGTCTCATGAAAGTGGGCCTAGTAGGCCTATCTGCTGTCCGTGACACTGTCCTAGGAGCTCTCCGTGAACCTGAAACACTCCTGTCATCGTCACGATGTGGTGACGATCTCCTCGGAATACCCAGTCTCTGAAGTGCAACTGCCAACTGCTATAATACACCATTAGACTGACGTTGACCTGCACGAAGATCTCTAAGTGCATGCAAAACCTCCGCACCGTTTTGACCTCTGTGGTTATGTGGATTCTCAGTTCTCAGATTAACTGTTCTATCAGACCTGTCATTCCTGTCAGCCATGTTTTCCGGCTGCCTGCTCAAATTCTGGTGCCTGTCAATCAGAGCACGTCTGCATATATAATACCTGTATGTATCAAATTCCTCTGGCTGCATGTGATAGCTAAACCCTCAGGATGGCAAGATTTAGCTCTGATACCACTGTAGAAACCCTAGTTTCCCCTATTCACCGATCTGACTGTTCTTTTCTGATTCTTGAAGGAATTTTGGTTTTTTGATAGTTTTGAGGTTTTTTTAGCAATTAATGAAATTGCGATTTTTGCCAAGATTGAATAATAAATTCAAAATAAAATAATATATCTCTGTAAACGAAAGATTTCATTGCTAATATGGTAGCTACGTAATTTATTGATCTTCTGAAACAAGTACAATAATGATCCAGAGACATACAAAGTAAAAGGCAATAAAATATTGAAACTTTGGTTTCTTGTCTGACAATAATGGATAAGTACTGGCTAAGATGTTACTCCTCTTTCCCCTCTGCCCGAGGATACCACGCGGTGTTTTCCTCCTAAAGTTTAAACCTCGGTAGATGAACCACAAATAGTGAATACTTAAAGTTGGTTACTCTTGGAAGGAAGATGATGGCTTCGAGAATAAAAAGTCTGACTTTGAATGCATTTTATTGCAGCAAAGCCCCGGTGATTTTCAGGATAAATGCCCGGCGACCTTAAATGACCCTTTTTCCCTCAGTATATTGTTTGCAGCTTGTTCCACTTGCTAAAGCGCCTCCAAAGAAGATGAAAGATTGCCTGAATCAGAGGCGTTTCCTTCAAGACACTAGTATGGCTCCCAAGAAGAAAGTACGGCCTGCTGTAAAGAAGGTACGGCTGTCAGCAGCATTCAATGATTTGTACGGCTTCTTTAAAGATCTCCAGGATGTAAGTAAAATAGACGCCTCAAAGAAAGAGACTCCTCTGTAATGTTGTCCTACTGAAACCCTGAATGCAAATATCCTCGGTATGCTCTGGAATTTCTTCTGGATGAAGAAATCTCACAACTGGCAGTAAATCGGGTGATATCTCACACCCTCTGAACTGATTCAATGGAGATGGCTCGTTCTCCAAGAATTTCGAACACAAACCCTAAGGTCTCCGTTCCCTGGCAAAGACTGGTCAATTTTCAATTCATAAAATGTCATAATTCCTCAATTCTCCAGGCAAATGCACTATATTGCTCAAAAGTGCGATTTCCTTAATAATAGGGAATTTTAATATATTTAACTTTTAATTCTTTTAATCTTTCAATAGACTCGGCCAAAATATTAAATTATAAATTTAATATGCAAATGGCCCCCTTCCCTGATGTTGG
>VDFB02179616.1:0-18865 GCA_007258455.2 Sequoia sempervirens
AAAATTTTTGGTTTGGGTGCAACACTCTACGCATAGGTTTTGCCCTTCAGTGGGTGAATCCGTCACCCCAGACATCCTACAATCATACTAACCTACTAGAAATGAAACAACATAACAAGTAAACTCAAATCCTCTCCTATTCTGGAAATCAATAGCCTAGGAGTTATATAAGCTTCACTAAGTTAATCTATTAACTTAAGCTGTGGATTGTACTTGACTCAATGCTATCATCCCCATCCTAGTATTTAGTATCTACTTTCACATACTCTCCTTATATGGAGATCATACAAGATATGCAATGCACATAAATAGCAACTTTGAACAGTTTGCTGCCTATTTACAACTAATATGTAATTCATAGAAACTCATTTTCTTCTTTTCTTGGGAATGCAGTTAACAAATAACTACTTATTAATGCATAAACAGTATTCACAGATTATACAACATTCAAGTATCCAAGAATAGAAAGAATAACAAAAGAATGACTCATGCCTGCTTTAGCGTACTTTCAAGGATGATGTCAAGGCACTTCCAGCACTTCAAGATATCTGGAAAATCCTTCTCAAGTTGCTATCTTTTCTTTTCAGATTTACTCTCCAATGCCACTCTTCTCTTAGGATAGAAACACTTAGAAATTGACTTTCAGAACTAAAGATTATTCTCAGTAATATGAATGATCTCAGAAATGTAATTGCTCTTAATGAAAGCAATGCTCTTAATGAAAAATGAAGGATAAAATCTCTCAGCAAAAAGTAAGAACTCGGATTTTAGAAGTAATGAAGAAGAGTGAACAGGGTGGCTATATATAGAGCCCCCTACTCAACCATTTTCCACCTTTAATGGCATGTAAACTGCTAGACAAGGTTTTGAATGCTTCAAATGTAAAATGTGGCGAATTTTAGAGGTGATTCGACCTCTTTCTATGACAACAACCAAAGAATGGTTCAACTTTGCACATGGTAAAATTTGTATCTTGACACCTACAGGCGTCTCTCATTTTTGGTGCAAATATTCAGAAAATCGGTTTGATGATTCACTACTTAAGAATCAGTCAAGGTTGCATGTAATCCATATTGCCAATTTACTGGGTTTGATTGCCAAACACTCAGTTGAATGGAGTTTCAGCGACTTAGTCATGGCGTGTATTCACCAGGCGCGCGCATCACTTCTCACGGCAGTTTCTATTTTTCATTTTATTTAAGGTCATCAATGGAGGATGGCTAGATACGGTGTCCAAAATTAGCGTCAAAGCGTTGCACAAATCAATCACTTAAGAAAGATGTAGAAAAATGATAGTGAATGGAGGAGGGGAATTTGAAAAGTTGAAAATTGCAAAAATTATCCTAACACTGAACATGGACGCCTTATCTCAAGGAAGGCGCCTAGGCTTCCATGCCTTAGAACATTTTCAGTTTCTGTTTGTCACGCACATGCACTGGTGAATACCATCAACACGTCAGCAATGGTGATCGTGGTCAACACAATCGACGACACGGTGAACGCGAAGTATGAGAAGAGTGAAAATCTTCAAAAATTTGCTAACACTAGAGCAGAAAAAGGCCCCAATCAGCTAGGGGTGCCCATGAATTCAAGGGGTCAAATGCAAGTGTTAGGATTTGCAGTTTTGGAGGTCCTCTTCAGGGGCTACAAACTTTCCAATGAATCCGGCATCGGTTAATTGGGACTTTGTCAAGCGCTTGCAAATGAAAGATCAAACAAAAAATACCAAAAAAGTCAAAAGAAAACCAAGATTATAAAAATGGCTAAGTCCATAGCAGAAAAGTGCCCTTGCTAGTCAGGGGCGCCCAAACTTTTGAACCTCCAGATTCAATTTTCAGCTTTCATGACCTCCAACATATACTCCTCAAATTTTGTTAGGCTTTGCGATCAGTTCGTCAGTGAGTTCACCAGTTTCTTCAAACATCCTAAGCAAAGATCAAGTGAGGTGTTTTAGTTCGAGAAGCTAATGTAAAGTATCTCACCGGAACACACCAAGGCACCCGGTCATGAGAGTAGGCTGAACCCTAAATAATAGTTTTTAAGGTTGCAAAACTAGTCATCCTTTAGAATTCTTCGGAGCTTTCCATTTGAATATCTACGACTTGATCATATGGGATTCATCTATCCTTGGCAATTATGTCGAGTACGAGGTAAAATGGAGAAGTTGAAAAATCGTAAAAAGTGGTTAAATGGAGCACAAAGGAGTACCCTTGCTAGCCGGTATGGGTGCAAGCTAATAGTACGCACCCGGGTTTTCTTTCGCTTCGAGGAGATTCTTCTCCAGTTTTGCTCGCGCTCCGGTGAATCCATTTGCTAGCTCAAAAGACTTGTCAAACACAGGAAATCGAAGATCAAACCGAGGCATTTTATCAGAGAAAAGATTAAAAATCTTGAAGATTTACTAACTCTGGTGATGCAAAGCGCCCCAGGCAGCCAAGGGCGCCCAGATTTAGAAGTAGTTAAATGCGGGGTCAAAGGCTCGTGTGAGGTATCAATCTCCTTAGACTTGATCAAGCTTGCCAGATTAATTCACTTTCAGTCTCAATTGCTCATAGATTGGCAGGAAACAATGCTCAAACAGGGGGTACTAGTCATTGAAAACAAGCAAAATTTGAAAATCTTTGAAAATTTTCTAACACTGCCAAACTTGGATGCCTTATCTCAAGGTGGCACCCAAGTCAATTTGAGTTAGAATTTTGAAGACTTTCTGCCTTGGCCGCTCAAATTTTTAGGGATTCTTCGAGTTAACAGATATTTTCAAATGAAGACTCCTAAAATTAGGGTTTTCGTGAGTTAACTGATTCTTCCACCTCCAAACCTTATTTATCAAGCATTTGGACATCCATTCTTCATTATTTTTTAGGTTGACTTCACAACAAACACAAAATTTTCTTCTCAACAACATTTGAAGGATCAAACGAAGGGGGTTTTCAGATTTCTTCATAGATTCGAGTTCAGGTTGCACAAAAGAACAACTTTCCAAAGTCCATTTTTCTAGGGCATCAATTTGCAAAAACAAAAGTTCATAATTTTCAACTTCTATAGATTTGGGTTATCTTCTTTTTCAATCTTCTCCAAGATTGGAAATTTTTTCGACAGCTTCTTCAACTTCCATTTTTCTCGGGTTTCTTGCATGTTCAAGAAAAATTAGTTTGTTGAGAAATCTGACAATTTGGGTTCATTAAGCACAAGATTGGCTACAAAACCCACATCCCAGATTTTTCCCAAAACTAGCTTCTGTGGCTTCCATTTTTTAGGGTTTCTAGAAAAATCATTTTTTTAAAAAAATGATCGATTTGGGTCTATTCAGCATATAGGCGCCAACAAAACCCATATCTTAGTTTTTCTCAGGAAAGATTGCTTCGTAACTTCTACCTTTGAGGGGTTCTTGCATGTTCTTTAAAAAGTCATTTTTTCGAAAAACAAACGATCTGGGTCTATTTAGAAAGACAATTCTCAACAAAACCCATATCTCACGTTTTTCTCGAAAAATTGCCTTTCAGCGAGGCTATTTTTAGCTTTTGTGCAGAAGTTGTTCAAACATATCCATGTTCATAGTCAAAAGTTGAGTTTTTCAGTATGCAGTTCTCTCCAATTGATATCAATACCAAATCAGTCTTGCTTCACGATTTCTTGAAGACACATGACACTGACTTACATCAAGTAAATCCAATAGTTGATCTGAACACTTTGAAAGGCGTAGATTGCATTACAATCCAAAATCTTGAATAATCCGAGTTACTGGTAGCAGCCTCTTTTCCCATCTCGACCACAACATTGAGTTTGTAATTGCTTATGTCAAGCATTACAATCCTACTTCACGGGAAATCCAATCAGTAGATGGGCGAATAATTTGCAGCCTCAATCCGAGAGACATCGAGAGGTGTTTTGCTATTCCACCATGTCCAGATAACCTCATTATATCAACTGAAGAATGTGAAAAGGCGTGGAATACACAAAAGGAACCAGTGCTAGAAAAGGATGGCACAAAGGTGGCTCAAAGAGAAACAAAACAGTTTGCCAAGGAACGTTGGACGTGGTGAATTCAAGGATGAGTTTGCTGTCATGATCACTTTGCTCAACCAAGTCATAGGTCAAACAGAAGCACACAAGTTTTAGCCATGGATGTTCTACATATGTCTCAGCTTGTCAACAATAAAGAACACTACAAGAAACGCCTAGGGTTTCTTGCATGTGCAAGAAAAATCAGATTTTTGAGAAATCTGACATTCTAGGTTTATTCAACATAAGATTGGCTACAAAACCCATGTCCCAATTTTTTCCCAAAAAATAGCTTCTATGGCTTCCATTTTTTAAGGTTTCTAGAAAAATCACCTTTTTCAAAAAATTGACAATCTAGGTCTCTTCAGCACACATGCGCCTACAAAACCCACGTTTCAGAATTTTCCGGGAAAAAACTACCTCGTAGATTCTACCTTTGAGGGTTTCTTGCATGTTCGTTAAAATGTCAGTTTTTCAAAAAATGGACGATCTAGGTCTATTCAGAAAGACATTCTCAACAAAACCTATATCTCAGATTTTTTTGGAAAATTTGCCTCTCGACGAAGCAATTTTTAGCTTTTGTGCAAAAGTTGTTCAAACATAGTCGTTTTCACAGTCATTCTTCGAGTTTTCTAATATGCAGTTCTCTCAAATCGAATTCAAGACCAAATCGGTCTTGTTGGCATTTAAATTCGCACCTCTGGAATGCGTATTTGAAACAGACAGCTATGCACAGATAAACTGCTCTTCAAATTAGGAGGGGAAGCTCCCTCTTGCTAATGGTGTTGAAAGAAAGTAAACTAAGAACTAAGTTGCCTATCTTTTTGATCAACTTAGAGCACAAGGTTTATTAAACACAAATGCCGCAGCTGAGATTTTCTGTTATAAGACCTTCAACTACGACTAACTTAAACTAAAGACATTTCTAACTTCTCAAGTAATAAGCAGAGCAAGAGAAACTAGAAATGAACGAGGTTGATTTCTGACAAAATACTTCAATAAACTCTCTCTCAACAAACATCTACACACTTCAATGCAAGTTGAAATCAAGATCATAAAAGTAGAACACAAATAATGAAAATCTGAGATGTTATATCAAGGCAAAGCAGGCTCATGATTTTATTACTCAAACTTCTGGAACAAAACTCACTTCTAACATGCCTGGAACAAGAAATTGCAGCGAAAGAGGCTTGCAATCTTGCTCTTACACGATAGAAACAGCAATCACACTAACTCCTTGTTGGCCAAAGAGGCTCAACAATTTGCTATCACAACACAATTGAATAACACTCGAATAACAAATAGAAGGCACAATAGGCTCAGCGTTTTGTTATCACTAACATGGTTCAAACAAAGTGAACTGAAACTGAATAACAACTTGCTGCAATACAGGCTCGCAATTTGCTAACACAATAACCGTTAAAGAGAACTAATGAGCAAAGGCTCTTATTTATAGACAAGCAGAGGAGTAGGGAACCCTAAAATCTCCTTGCTTTCACAATCAAGGGCTTGCTCAGCAAGCAAGCTTTATTACTAAATCTAGAAAGAAGACAACATCTAACACCTAAGAAAGCAGAAAAAGCGGGAAACGCCAACTATTACATTTTATCTTCTTTCTCTTCTCAAAGAATGGTTAAGAATTATTCCAAGAATAGAAAGAAAGTGGGAAAGAAAGCTTCTAGAAGAAAGCTGCTTTAAAGCTCGATCACATCCGCTAGAAAATTAGAAACTATGTCCCGGTTCGGTGCATCTATGCCCTCAATAGCAAAACACCGTTTTTCTAGAATATCTTAAACATCTGCAATAGATCTCAGGAAATCTTCAACGTCATTGGTTGCCTTTTCAAACTTTGCTTACATCATGGAAGTGTGACCTATCCTTCCGCCAACTGGATTGCAACTGCGAACAACACTTTGAAATTGATCCTGCACTTCTTCAAGCCCGATGTTCTTTGGCAAAGTCTTATGTTTCTCTTTCATCCACCTCTGTGCAATCTTCTTGCTATATTTATCTTTGTGCATTTCCCATATCTTTTCACATTCACCCTTTGAGATAGTAACGCTTTCAGGCCATGGGGGAATGGAAAAACACTTCTCGATCATATCAGGCTTTAGACTGCAAATCAATCTGCCATCAACTGACTGAATCTCCCTTGTAGCCGGGTTGTAATGCTTGATGCAAGCGATTACGAACTCAAGACTCTCAATTGATATAGGAATAGACGCTACTGCGAGGAGTCCAGAATGTCCCAGGTTCCTGATTGAGGTGTTGCCTGCGCTCTCCAGAGCGTGTAGATCAAACATCGGCTTGATGTGATGCAAGTCTGTCTTAGCTGTTTTGATGTAATCATGATAGAGGGCTGATTCAGTCTTGAAAACATTGGGAGTGTACTCCATTTCGGAAAACTTGAAGAATGATTGTAAACTCGCCTAGGTTTAGACAAGTTTTGAGCAACTTCTATTTTTAGAATGCTGGTTTTCTTACTCCAACAGACAAATTTTATGAATTTTTTTTTGAGATATGGGTTTCGGGTTGTGAATTGCTGCAAGACAACCTGCATCGCCTGCTTTTGCAAAAATTTTGAATTTTGGTTCAAAAAGCAGCAAAACCCTAATTTCTTCAATTTTTCACACAGTGTCGGGCAATCTGGTTTTGTCTGTAATATGATTAGAAATGGACCCAGCTTTTGATTAGATTTGGTAAAATACCCATGGTTGATCAAAAAGCAGCCAACCCTAGATTTGAAATTTTCTTGAAAAAGCCGCGGATATGGTTTTCTTTAGAAGCACCGATTTGAGAGGACCCGTGATGATTGGTAAAAACTGAATGCAATCGAGGATTTCCAATCGACATGCAAACAAAAGCAGCTTGCTGCAACTCTCTACAGTTCTTGAAAATTTCTTCTCGTAAGAATGAAGTGAAAAGACCCAGATGACTGAAAATTTGAAAACCTTGGCCTTCTTCTCAAAAAACTTGATCTTCTGGATGAAAAAGCTTGAAAAAGCAAGGGTTTATGTGGCTGGTCTGAAAAATATGATGAATAACCAGCAAACTTGAGTTCTTGAATCATAAAAATTCTTCAAACTTGTTGCTCCAACTTTCTCCTTTGAATGCTACCTACAAAAATAATGAAAATTACATTGAAGAGAGGTGTTAAATAGACTTTAGGGCTTGAATTAGGTTTTGCTTTCTTTTGCTTTCATCTTCAAAAACCCTAAAATCTCTGTTCATTGAACTTGGACGCCCTCATCACTTGCAATTTTTGAAAACTTTGAAAAACTTGAAAATTTCTCTAAGGCATGAGAAGTTACCTTCAGGGGCTTCACTTCCCGGGCAAGCAAGTCAATTTTTGATATTTTCAATTTTTCACTCCATTTTGACACCTCTACTTCTTCGATTTCCTAATTTGCGATTAATCTCGATGAACAAGCCGGAAGGATTCATCACGGAGCTCCTCGACCGACTCGGAGAAGGTTGTTCCAGAGGCGACCAAGCAAAACTTCATTTCATCTTCAATTCGCGGGGAGCCTTTTCCTCTCTCGAGGGGTTTCATACCGCCCGTGAGTTAGCTATTTTAAGTGATCTTTAGTTTCTTCATTGACTCTCTTCTATAGATGATCTTGTCAACTGGGTGACTCCTAAGGCTCTGATTGACTGGGTTGGTTATGCTTTGTTATGGCCGACGATATTAGAGGGTCTTTGAGATGTTTAAAAATTCAATGAATTTTAGTCTCAAAGCTTAATTTCAAACTCACACTGGCTTTATTTTTCTACTTTTCTTGTTTGCTTCAATCTCAGCTTTTATTCTTGTCGCATCTCTCCTTCAGCCTCCTCCTCCTCTCTCTGGGATTCTGGGCGATCAAGGGGAACTCTGATTGACGCGCTAGATATCTCGTTGGAAAGCTGGATCAACTGTGAAGAAATTACATTAGAGACACTTTTGTGAATTCATTTGTTTAGCCCCTTGAAATCTTGGGCGCCTCTTCTCTCCAGGGGCGCCCAAATCTTCCAGACTTAGTTATTTTTTCATCTGACTTCATCTTCAAGTTCAAACCCTCATTCTCGTATCTTTGACTTCAATCAAATTGTCGGAGGATGACCCTCGCTCTGGATGATCCGATGTAAAACAGTGCGGCTAAACTGGCACACATCAAGAGATCGGTATGCCTCAAACCCTAACTGGCTCTGATTTTCTCCCCTTCAAAAAGATGGGCTCTTCTTCACCAAAGCTCTGTAAAGTTCCGTCACAGCTAGTCAATTTTTGATATTTCTATTTTCTCCACTCACTCGTGGTGGAAATCTCTCTCAATGCCTTTAAATTCAAGCGATCGATAATCCATGGCTGTAACCGCTGATTCGCTGTGGACGGGACAGAGTAAACCTATAAATTCTTTGGTTGAGGTGCAAACCCTAATTTTAACATTTAATGTTCTAAAAGATGGGTTTCATCTTCACCCTCAAATGGGCGCGTATCGGCAAGCAGTTAGAAAATTTTCTACCATTTTCAACCTTCTTTTCGCTTCAGGTTTGCTTTTATCATCTCAGCTCATGGAATGTTTCGAATGTTGAATTCATGTTTGTAGCCGATCATTGATGACCTCAGAGTTCTAATATGCTTTTGGAAAAAAGCGTAATAGACCCACTAGGTTAAATTGATTATTTTGAGATTCCCTCGGGATCAGATAGCCCTGGGATATGGATGTGCTCTTTTGAGCCGCTAATCAAAACGGGCTTTGGACTGATAACAGCACTAAATCTCTACTTAGAAAGTTTCGCCGTATCCAATTTCAAAGAAACCTGTGGAAAACCCAAAGTGCTTTATTAAATTTAAAAATTTCAAAAAGCAATTTCTTCCTAAAAGGGATGAAAAACTAAGATCTGGGTTTTGTAGATTAAGTTGCTCTGAGCAGACCCAAATCGTCAGGTTTTGAAAATTTTGCGTCTTAACCCCTCATGCAAGACATGCACACCCAAATTTTGACCTTTTTGACTGATTTAACAAGAATTTTACTCATTTCTTCAAAATGTCTAAGTGTAACAAAAATTTTAATTTTGGGGTACAATTGGTCTTGCTTCGCGATTTCTTGAAGACACTTGACACTGACTTACATCAAGTACATCTAGTAGTTGATTTGAACACTTTGATAGGTGTAGACTACATCACAATCCGAAATCTTGAACAATCCGGGTTACTTGAGGCAGCCTCTTCCCCATCTCGACACAAAACATCGCGTTTGTAATTGCTTGTGTCAAGTATTACAATCCCACTTCACAGGAAATCCAATCAATAGATGGGAAAATTATTTGCAGCCTCAAGCCAAGAGACATTGAGAGGTGTTTTGCTATTACACCATGTCTAGATAACATCATAATATCAATTGAAGAATGTGAAAAGGCGTGGAATACGCAAAAGGAACAGTGCCAAAAAAGGATGGCACAAAGGTGGCTCAAAGAAAAACGAAATAGTTTGCCAAGGAATGTTGGACGTGGTGAATTGAAGGATGAGTTTGCTGTCATGATCACTCTGTGCAACCGAGTCATAGGTCAAGCAGAAGCACATAAGTTTCAACCATGGGTGTTCTACATCATGTCCTAGCTTGTCAAGAATAAAGAACACTATGATTGGTCAACTTTGATTAGTGACACTCTTCACAGCCAGATGACAGGGTTCTTCAAGGCCCATGAATTCCATATGATTGCGTACCTCGTATATCTAATAGCCTTTCAAGGCAAGTTTAGAGGTTTGAATGTCGTTGGAACTCTGGGCATGCAGCAGGTTCATGAGCATTTCCCGCAGAATTTTCACAGTTAGATTGACACTTCAAGCGGGTAAATGATCTTTTTCTGATGCATACAGTGCGGGATCTTGGCAACGAGTTGCATATATGGTTTTCAGCAGATGCTAGATTGGCAATGGCGGATTGGGATGATTGGTTTATCCAATTCCCCACATTCTCCTACATACGTGTATATGGCTTCTCAGGCAGTCCAACCATGCTACCTCGATACCCATTGGATAAGGTAGGATTCATGGAGTTCCTAAGGCAATTGCATGGAGTTACTCTCTATATTTAAAACTAAATAGCATCTTAGGGAAGCCCCCTTTGGTCTAGTAGAGCCAAAAGTCAAAGGTCTTATCTACTTTAGTAAATTGGTCCAAAGTTACCTAAATTGAACATAAATGTGAATTCTTTCTCCCTGAGTTTGACACCCTTGATGCTTAGGAGAAGCTTACCTTCAGGGATTTAGGAACCAACAACTCTATGCACCAACCCGAACCTTTGAATCTCTAGGAGCCGCCTCTCTATTTCTTTCTGCTATTTTTTGATCTTTTTCTTTGAGGGACTGACCCTGTTTGATTTGCTAATTTCTTCTGCAAGAATCCTCTTGACTTGTCCATGACTGTTTTGTTCATACAATATTCAATGATACCATCTCTTACCAACCAATCAACTAGAGACAAGATTTGAGCATCTCCTCTTGCTTGAACAAATTGGGGAGATGAAATCTTTGCTTGGATCATCCAATTCATTTGGCACTGCTCAGATGTAAGTTCCCTTAGCCAATCCAAGGTCATTTTGCTAGTTTTTGTCCTATGTGTTTCATCAAGGCAATTTCCCCCAAAGTCTTCAATATTAGGTATGTGTACAAATTTAGTTCCAAGCCTTTTGACTATGACGTCCTTGGAGTCGAAGCATTTGTTCTTGTGATAATACTTGAGGTTGAAATTAGACAACACAACATCTATTTTCTTGGCATCCATGGTATTTGTACACCTGTATGACCCAATCTGAATTGGAAAACTAGTTCCCACTGGAAATGCTTATCTGCAACTAACAGTTTCCTGCAATATTCCTTTAGAAGAATCTGGTCACTCAGGTATTGTGGAAATTTGTAGGGATATTAATCAAATCCAGATACTCTAATGTAGGTAAAGGTAGGGAACTGGATGAACTATTCTGCCCACTCCATGATAACCGTTCTAGCTTGATATGAAATCACTTATGGGTTTCATTCTTATATGTTGAAGACATCACTGACTCTCTTGAAATCTTCATCCCTTCTGGGTATTCCAGCTGTGAATACTTTAAGAAAAAGCATCTTCTTATTTGCACCTTCTTCAATCCTACAAAAGCATTAGCTTGCACGAAAGAGTAAACTATATAGAATACAATATGAAATGTCATGGTGTCAAAGAACTTTTTCAATTGAGAATGATTGGAATTGGTTATCAAATGGGTCCAATCAATGTACTTTCTTCCATCACAAATGAGGCTGATAATTTAAAAGTCCACTTTTTGAAAGTTCTTGCTTCTACTTGGCTTGTGACCTTGTTGAGCATAGTGATAATTAAGATGAGTTCTGAAATCACTTTGGTGTAATGTTGGCAGGCAAGAGGATCTCAACGAGTCACTTTTGTGCAAGTTCCTTTTGGTATTCTTGTACATTGTTGTCTCACTTCTATATCAATCATCTATGTCTCCTGATGGAACTGCAATCCGAATGTGGATTCAAGTGTTTCAGCATCCAATCTACAAATTACTTTGTTGTCAGAAGATATGATCCTTATGGTGCTAGGCTTGTAGTGATGGGGATGTGCCATGCTCAATTCAAGAAATTGAATTGTCAGAGGAAAATAAGCAGCTTGGATGAGTTGGCTTTCTGCTAACTTGAGAGTTAAATTGCTCCCAGCTCTTACACTTTCATCCATCTTCAAGTCAAGAATCTTCAGATTGCCTAACATAGTATCTTTCATGTTGTACCCCAAAATTAAAATTTTTGTTACACTTAGACATTTTGAAGAAATGAGTAAAAGTCTTGTCAAATCAGTCAAAAAGGTCAAAATTTGGGTGTGCATGTCTTGCATGAGGGGTTAAAACGCAAAATTTTCAATTTCTGACGATCTGGGTCTGCTAAGAGCACTTAACCTACAAAACCCGTGATCTCAGTTTTTCATCCCTAAAATTTAGGAAAACTGCTATTTTTAGAAATTTTCTCGAAATAGTAACGCTTCGGGTTTCTTTCGAAATGGATACTGGCAAAATTTTCTAAAAAATAGAAAATTTCTAAAAATAGAAAGTTTGTCCGCCAGGGTCCAAACTGATTTTGATTGGCTCAAAATACGTCCATATCAGACTGGTGCAGTCATAATCTCAAAATAGTCAGTTTTGCCCTTGTGGGTCTATTCTGCTTTTTCAGAAGCATATATGGAGCTCCGAGGTCATCAATGGAGGTCATTCGGCTGCCAGGCATCAAAATCAACACTCAGGCTTTCAAAAGAAGATGAAATGATGAACATGCACGAAGAATGAAGAAGAAGATAAAAAATGATGAAAATTTCCTAACACTGGCAAGTTTGGGCGCCCCTAGTGAAGAAAGGCGCCCACCTTTTTAGGGTACCAGATGAAGGAATTAGGGTTACAGTCTCCAATGAAAGTTGTTCAGTTTTCAGTCAGCTTCGCGATGGATATCCCCGTCAGAGAATCCGACAATCCAGTCTCCAGCAAATTCAAGTCAAAGTGGAAGGTATAAAATGAAGATCTGAAACTTGAAGAAGAATAAATTGAAAATTTTTCTAAGTCTGGAGAAACTGGGCGCCCCAGTTGAAGAAAGGCGCCCAACTTTTCAAGGGTGCAAACAGTTGAAATTGCAATCAAGGTTATAACGGGATGTCTTCATAATGCAACAGGCTTTCCAACGAGCTATCCAGCACGACAAACGGAGTTCGCAGTCACCAGATTCAAAGAGCTGAACAGAAGGTCCGATGAGAGTTGAAAAGAGAGATCTAAAAGCAAAGGTGAAAAAGGTGAAAAATAAACTAAGTGTTGGTAAAGTGGGCGCCCCCAGTCAAGATAGGCGCCCAAGCTTTTGAAGGGTTAAAAGATGCTTTTTGGCAGAAGTGTTTCCAGAAGACCCCTCCTAAAATCTTCTCAGCTTCGCAATGAGCACAACCATCAGTCAATCCGACGCCCGGAGCTCAAGATTCAACAAGGTCGCCCGAAGAAGTGAAAGACATGAATAAATTGAAAATTTTTCTAAGTCTGATGAAACTGGGCGCCCCCCTTGAAGAAAGGCGCCCAAACTTTAAAGCCTCCAAATGATGGAATTCGCAAAAGTAACGTCCAAGAAGGCCTCACCAAAATCAGTCCTGGCTATCCAACGAAACATTCAGACAGTCAGTCGGATCAGCGTAGCTCCCGGAATCGAAGATTCATCAGAAAATCAAACGGAGAAGGAAGAACTTGGAAATCAGAAAAAATGGCTAACACTGTGAAAGTTCGGAGCCCCTCGAAGGAAAAGGCTCCCATGAATTCAGAGGTCAAGATCAAGTTTTTAGCCAAAGGCTCCTCCAGAACATCCTTCTCAGTTTCAGTCAGGCTCCGTCGTGAACCACTCAGCTCGCCTGTCGGGTTGGGCTGTCAACGAGAAATCAGTGGCGAAGTAGCATGTAAAAATGAAGAAAAGTTGAAAAAGTCAAATTTTGACTAACACTGGTGAAAATAAGCGCCCCTCTTGGAGAAAGGCGCCCAAAGTTTCATGCCTTAGAAAATTTTCATAGATTTTCGAAATTTTCAAGATTGCAGGAGAAGAAAGAGGCGTCCAAGTTCAATGAAGCTGAGATTTAGGGTTTTGGAGATAAAAGCAAAAGAAAGCAAAGCAAAGACAAAACCCTAAGTCTATTTAACATCTTTCTTTTATGTTATTTTCATTATTTTTGCAGGTAGCCTTCAAGGGAGAAAGTTGGAGCAGCAAGTTTGAAGAAATTTTTCAAGATTCAAGAACGTAGCTTGCTGGTTTTTCATCATATTTTTCAGATCAGCAACATAAACCCTTGCTTTTTCAAGCTTTTTCATCCAAAAGATCAAACTTTTCAAGAAGAAGACCAAGGCATTCCATTTTTCAATCATCTGGGTCTTTTCTCTTCAGTCTTCTGAAGGTTTTTCAAGAAATTTTCATCAAGTTGCAGCAGCTGCTTTTTATTTGCATGTCAGTGAAATCTTCAGGGTTTGCAAATTTGGATCATCTGGGTCCTCTCAAAACAGTCTTCTGGAGAAAACCCATATCACAGCTTTTTCAAGAAAATTTCAAATTCGAGAGTTGGCTGCTTTTTCAATCAGCCATCAGTGTTTTTCAAATCTGATCAACTGGGTCCATTTCTAATGATATTCTGAACAAAACCCAGGTGCTAGCTTTTTCGGTGAAAAATTGAAGAAATTAGGGTTTGCTGCTTTTTCAGTGAAAATTCAAGATTTTCAAAAACGGACGATCTGGGTTGTCTTGCAACGAGATTCTGAGCAAAACCCATATCTCAGAAAAAATCCCAAAAAAAGTGTCCGTTTGAGGCCAAAAACCAGCATTCTAAAAAAAGAAAGTTGCTCAAGACTTGTCTGAACATAGGCGAGTTTACAGTCATTCTTCAAGGTTTTCAATATGGAATACACTCCCCTCGAGTTTAAGAGCAAATCAGCACTATGTCAGAACTTCATCATCTCAGCTGAAGAACGAGAGAAGGTGTCATATGAGAAAGAGGAAAGGTATCGGAAAAGAGTGTTGCAATACTCTTATGATGGAAATCAAGAGAGGTGTCAGAAGCATAAAGTTGCAGAGCCGCCAAGTTATCAATTAGTGAGTCATCTTTTTGGGCAGCGATGTTTTGCAAGAATAGAACTCATAAAGCAACTGAAGAAGTGAAAGATCCTCTAGGTTTGATCACAAAAGGCGAAGAGATCTTGGAGAATCAGAATATTGCCTTAGTTGGCATAGATGCACCGAACCGGGACACAATCTCAAAATTCCTAGCAGATGTGATCGAGTTTTAAAGCAGCTTTCTTCTAGAAGCTTTCTTTCCCGCTTTCTTTCTATTCTTGGAATAATCCTTATCCATTCTTTGAGGATAGAAAGAAGATAAGATGTAATAGTTGGCGTTTTCCGTTTTTTCTGCTTTTTAGGGTTTTATCTTTCTAGATTTAGTAATAAAGCTTGCTTGCTGAGCAAGCCCTAGATTGTGAAAGCAAGGAGATTTTAGGGTTCCCTACTCCTCTGCTTCTCTATAAATAAGAGCCTTTGCTCATTTAGTTTTTTTAACGGTTATTGCGATAACAAACTGCTGAGTCTCTTTTAGCCAGTAAGTTGTTATTCAGTGTCAGTTCACTTTGTGTTGGAACGGTTATTGTGTTAGCAAATTGCGAGCCTGTATTGCAGCAAGTTGTTATTCAGTTTCAGTTCAATTGTGTTGTGATAAGCAAATTGTTGAGCCTCTTTAGCCAACAAGGAGTTAGTGTAATTGCTGTTTCTATTGTGTAAGAGAAAGATTGCAAGCCTCTTTAGCTGCAATTTCTTGTTCCAGGCATGTTAGAAGTGAGCTTTGTCTTAAGTTTGAGTAATAAAACGCGAGCCTCCTTTGTCTTGATCCAAAATCCCGTGATTTCTCCTATTTATTTGTGTTATGTTTCTATGATCTCGACAGTTTTGCATTGAAGTGTGTAGGATGTTTGTTGAGAAAGAGTTATCGGGGTTATTTTGTCTAAAAATCTACCTTGTTAATTTCTAACTTCTCTTGCTCGCTTATTACTTGAGAGGTTAGGAACGTCTTTAGTCTAGGTTAGTCGTAGTTGAACTTCTTATATCAGAAAATCTCAGCTGCGGCGTTTGTGTTTAAAAAACCTTGTGCTCTAAGCTGATCAAAAGATAGGCAACTTAGTTTTAGTTTACTTCTTGAATACCATCGCTAAGAGGGAGCTTCCTCCCACTTGAACAGCTTATCTCTGCATAGCTGTCCGCTTCAAATAATGCGATTCCGTGAGGTGCTAAACCAACGCCGGGCTCACCTGGGCACGAGGTGGCATAAACAACAAAGAAAGCGAAGTTTGCGTCACCGGTGGTATGACTATCTCTGCACCCTGGGCTGTTTTGATCCAAAGTAGGAAGCAATGGGTGATAACAACAATAATGCTGGAAGGAACCTGAGACGTCCACCCCCATTACCTTGGGGTAACATCATTGGACCTTTGGCTTTGCAGGAACATCATGAATTGCCTAAGGGTTCGAGGAAGCACTTTCCACGGTTTCATGGCGATGGGACTCAACACCCTGATGATCATCTTTCAGCCTTCTCAACGGCTTGCGCCATCTTGCACGTGGAACATGAAGACATCGCAGTGCGTCTCTTTGTGGAGACTCTTATTGAAAATGCTGCTGATTGGTTCAGTCACTTAGAGCCGGGTATTATCACAAGCTGGGCGACTATGATCGAGAAATTCTTGGCGAGATTCAAGCCCGCTGAAGACAGTCATCTATTGTTTTCTCAACTTGCAAATTCAAAGATGGAGTACAACGAGCCTATGAGGGAGTTTGTAGCAAGATTTAATCGTCTTGTTACGCGGATTTCTTCTACACTTAATCCATCACCGGAGATTCTGATGAGTTGCTTCATAAATGCTCTTCCATCAGAAATAGCTTTCTTCTTGAAAACGGCAAAAGAAACGGAATTGACGGATGCACAAAGGCACGCCATTGAGCTGGAAGATAATATGATCATTTCTGGCATAATGAAGAAGGATTCAATCAGGCCTCTAGTTCAAAATTCTGCAGATCCACTGCTACAGAAGGTAGCCAATGAGGAGCTTGCACTACCACCACCACAATATCAACTTCAACAACAGTATCAAATTCAGCAGCCGTATCAACCAAGGAGAAATGATTTTCAGCCTTACAACAGTTATAGGCCACGGTTGCTAGCACCGCCACCAAGACAAATAGTTGAAGCTGCACCACACGCAGTATTTTGTTCCTTTCATGATACCGATGAGCATGCCGGCTCTACATGTCCTGAGAACTTAAGAATGAATCAGATTATGGGATATGCTGATACTGCACCCAGTTCCAGTTTCGTCCCAACACCAAGTTCGAATGTTGTCTCACCACAGACGGACAACTTCGATGGCGACTCCGCAGCGGGATGTTTTGAACCCGTTATTGAAGAAAAAGAATACCTCTGCCACCGCTCTCTTGCAGCAAATCATGGAAGACACTCTTTTCCTACGTTTACAGGTGCTTTGCACTTGCAAGCACAGAAAGAAGAAGAAGAGAGATGGCAAACGCAAAAAGAAGAAGAGAAGAGGAGAGCTAGAGAACAAGAGAATGCTAAAGTGGTTGCTCGAGACCCATCTCCAACCAAGTTTGACATTGTAGATGCCTTGATGAAGAACACGGTGCAGATTTCTCAGTTGGAATATCTTCGTGATCATCCTGAGCAGCTGGACAGAATAATACAACATGCAAAGAAAGAAGCTTCAATTCAGCCTACATTGCTCGAGTCATCTGTTCCAGTGAAAGAAAAGCCTAAACCTTTCTTTATATCTTTGTGTATAGGAGGGTTTAAATTGAGCAATTGTATCATTGATTCAGGAGCCTCAGACAACGTAATGCCTCTACAAGTAATGAAGGCATTGGGACTCTCGTGCACAGAAACTCAAAACGAGTGCTATTCACTTCAGTCTGAGTTGGTACCATTGGTTGGACAAATGAAGAATACTCAAGTAAGGTTGGCAGCATGTCCAGAGAAAAGAATTGTGATGAATATCCTAGTGGCTGACATTCCACCTAGCTACGGGATGTTGTTGAGCCGGAGCTTCTGCAGAGATCTTGGTGGTGCAATGCAATTAGATTGGTCGTCTGCAACCATTCCTGTGGAGGAAGGTAGAATCAAGATAGAACCTGAACCCAAATCCCAGTTCATGGTGGTGAAAATCCCAAACCCCCCACCCCAAACCCTTTATCAAGGAATAGGTCTTGGTAATTATGTGATGTTGTCGGAGGTGGAAACTGAAGACCAAAATATTGCTAGTCCAGAAAAGAGACCGACAGAGGATGCAAATTTATGGACAATACAGTTTGATGAGGGTTGTTCTAATACAAAATCAGGAGCAGGGGAAGTGATCATCTCCCCTAAAGAACAATTCTACCCATTGTCATATGGCCTGCAATTGGAGTTTACTGAAGCTGAAAAAGAGGCGCTTTTGTTAGGCCTCAAAAATGCCAAAGACATGGGAATTGAACTCCTATGTGTTAAAGGGGATGTGGAGTTGATCGATGAGCCAATCAAAGGATATTTTCAGGTCAGAAAGGATCATCTACGACATTATAGAAATCGGGTGTGGAATGCGATCGATTGGTTTGAAGAGTTCGACGATAGAGACATCCTAGAGTTCAATGGTAGAAACACCCCAAAGATTGACAACGGAGAGATCCCGAAGATGAATGACAACAAAGTTGGTGACTCAGTGGTACCTTCCTCCTTCCTTGCGCCATATTCTAACTTTTGTCAAAGTGTCTCTGGCTGGACGTATGAAGATACGAGAATCTTCATCCCTGAAGATTTGTCTCCTGCGATACCCAAGAGAAGAGAAGTAAAGCCTTTCCGGCAGAAACGACATCCTTCAGAGGTGGAGTAAATTTTCTGTGAATATTTTCCTTTATGTTTTCGTGATGTGTTTCCCCTTTTCGTGATGTTTTCGTTATGTTGTATTTCCCATTTCCGTAACAGTCTTGTTGTGTTTTAGGTGATTAGGAGTCTTGTTTTAGGTGATTTGTAGGGAAGTCCAACTATTAGGTGATTTCTAGGAAGTCCGGTTATAGGTGATTAAAGAAAGTCTTGCAAACTAGGTGATTAGGAAATAATGCTGACTCCGATACCCAATGGACAAGGCACTGGTCTATGCTTAAAATTCCAGAGATTCTATGGTTCTCCTATGCCGTAAGTATCCGCCATGGTCCCCAAACAGAGCCAATGTTGTACCCCAAAATTAAAATTTTTGTTACACTTAGACATTTTGAAGAAATGAGTAAAAGTCTTGTCAAATCA
>VDFB02179617.1:0-27248 GCA_007258455.2 Sequoia sempervirens
AGGGTTTAGAGTTTAGAGTTTAGGGTTTAGGGTAATAAGATAACTTAAGGGGATATATGTAGTAAGATCCTATGACAAAATTATATGGCATAAGGGAATGAAATTTAGTGGATTTTCCTAAGACAACCAAATTTCACTTTAAGGTCAGGTAGGACAAAATGAATGGTTTAGTGTTTAGAGTTTAGATTTTAGAGTTCAAGGTTTATGGTTTACAAAACTTAGGGTGAAGTTTTGGTGCCCCTTGGAATATAATGAACTTGCAAGTTAGCGAAGAACATTTTCTTGTGGAATAGTTGATTGAAATCTACTCTTGTTTCAACTGACCAACCTAGATCATGAAATCCCATTCATATTATAATCTTGCATGATCTTATTATTGTTAAATTTAGTTGCCTTGGGAAACTTCACCAAATTTTAAGAACTTCTTTGATCCCCTTAAAAAATGTCATATTGGGACCCCTTAAGAAATCGATTTACAATTTAGGGTGATAGGATGGATTAAGGGGATCTAGATGTCTAGTGAGGTCCAAATTTAGTCATACTATGGCCTCATTGGTTCCATCTAGCTCTAGGTCAAAAGTGTTTACCCCTCTAATAAAAAAAAGTATCATGTTAAAAATGAATGAAATCTGTATATCACGAAAATAACATACATCTATCAAAACAAGTGAAATTTCACTACATTTAGAGGATATCAAAATAAATATGAAATATTTTAATGATTATACTTGTAATCACTTATTAATAAGTTATATCATACATAATTTTAATCACATAATAAAGGAATAAATATACATATGTAGAAGATACAAAAATAAAGAGAGGCTACTCACATGGATCTTGATCCTTCTAGGAAGTGCCTAGATTGGTGTATTTCTTGTAGGACTCTATGTAGGTGTTCGGACCTTCACCTCTCTCCTTGTATATTTCCAACAATCCCACTCACTACCTCTATAGAATTATTTCCTTTGTTATTATCTAGTTCTTTTAATCTTCTAAATTAGCCTCTTATTTATAGGAGCATAATATGAATCCTCCTCCTCTCTCTATTGTAATAATGTTCTAGTTCCTCCAACCTATCATCATGTACCTCCTCCCTTTCCCATGTAATAGGTGTACCTTAGGTGTTAAATTGTTCCATCTTGGTCTTCTTATTGATCCATTTCTATCCTTCCACATAAATCTATATAGTATCAAAATATAGGTAATTTTATGGTTATTGAATCTCTCTTAATTGGTAAAAAGAGAATCCATTACTTGGTTGGGGATGGTGGATTATTATCTAAGAACACATCTTAAAAAGTCTATAGGGTCATGGTATGTGTTTATTAATGCATATATTCCATTCAGAGCCTCACTTTCCATGTATTATCAAACACCATATGACCCAGACACTAGATTTAATTTCACATATGATACACTTGAGAGTGTTTCACAATTGATTGCTATAATTATACTTTATGGTGTTCTGGGGTCAAATGGTTTTGTAAATCACCTACACCAAATAGACCCATTCTTGACATTGAACCTACATAATTTTAGGTATGACCAATGAAAGAAACTTTACCCATAACACTCTCACTCGCACTCTCCTATCTTGTGGATATAATAGAATAAAGTTTTCTTACAATGATTTAGATCCCTAATGATAATGTCTAAGTGTCGCGGTGATGTCCATCTTCATAAACTTTTTAGAAACCAAAAAAATTATATTATGTGTTCAAAATAGGCATTGAAAGAGAAACATTACAAAGGCTCTACTATTGGTGATGACCGAGGGATTTTTGAAACCAAATTTCATTTTAAAGGTCCTAGAGAAAATTCAAAATGCTTTGAATGTTGAGGGTTAGATTTTACAGGTTCAAAGGTCTAGGTTTTAGCAAACTTGGTGAATTTTGGGTGGCCCTTGGAATAATTTAGACTTGCAAGTTAGTGCCAATTGGAATCGATTGTACATGCTTATATTTACAAATTTGCTAACTAAATTTGCAAACAAACATCAAGATAAACTTTATGAATTTTAACTATTCTTTAACATATTGTTTTCTAATCTAATTATAATTTAACATTGAAACTAAAGTTTAGCATATCATTTTTTCCATACAATGCAAATAAAATTTAAAACATTTAAGCAATGCAAATGAATTTTGTTGACTTAGGGAATTACCTGGTTTTCCGAAATCGAAATAGTTTTCAGATTTTCAATTGCGGGGTTTTAACAAAAAATTGTTCCAATTTAAATTTTAGGTTTCAAATTTCTACAGCAATTAGGGTTTCAATACAATTTTTCATTTAAAAGTTCAGAGCTTCAGGTTTTCAAATTCAATTTTTTTTGTTTTGATTTGAGATTGAGGGTTTTCAAAAAGCTTGATTAGGGTTTCTAAATGCATTTTTTATTTCATTTCATTTCTAGGGTTTTTGAAGTACAATTTTTTTTAGTTTGTTTCAATTCGGGTTTTCAAATTCTTTTTTTTTTGGTTTAATCAAACAATTTAGGTTTCAAAAGTTAAATTTTGTTTGTAAAACACAATTCAAGTTTCATTTTTTCATTTCTATTAAAAAATATTCAGGTTTCATTGCAATTTTTTGTCTATTTTTACAATTACTCATTTCTACTATAACAAGAAAAAAATGCTCAAAATGTGAAATAAATTTTAAAAAAACATGCCAAATTCACTTATTTTCTTCACAATTTCAATAAAAAATAGAAAAATGCAAAAAAATAGGGCGTGGGCGAGTACCTATAGTTGTTTGTGGGGGTTGTTGTGGCCTGTATTCGGGATCCCGTCTGCTGTGAAATGAACTTTGTTTTTAAAAAAATAAATAGCAATATAAAACAGGATCCCAATTTCTACAAAACGGGATCCTGACCTCTACAAATCGGGATCCCATTTCGTAGTAATCGGGATCTCGTTCCTTCTCCATTGGTTTGGGATCCTATAGGAAATGGGATCCCGATTTTTAAAAAGCGGGATCCTGTTTCGTGTTCAGGCTCGGGATCTCGTTTATTAAAATCAGGATCCTGTTTTATTAAAGCCGATTTCAATTTTTTGGCTAAGGAAAAAACTTCCACGTTTCATGGACTAAACTTTGTGCACTTACCCAAGCATAATTCTTCAATTCCAAGGAATGAAAACCTCTAAAATATCAAAGAAAGGCCCTCCTTCTAGCGCCAATTCCTTTGGACAACAATTTCACTTGCAACAAACAGGGCGAATAAATTCTTCATAGACAAGACTGCAAAGAGCCTATCCTTCTTGAAAGATATGGAACAAAGACAACCTAAAGGGGAATTCTGCATTAATAGGGAAAAGATTGGCTTTTGTTCAATCCCAAGTATCTGATAATTAGGTCATGGTTGCACTAGGGTCACTCTCAGGTACTGATGTGATATTGTTGTTAATCTCAAAGGGACTACGCTTATTCCTTGAATATTTTAGATATGAATTCTAGATTGAAACAATGAGTTCAACAATCATGAAACCAAAATATATGCCATAACATGTCATGAACATCACAAATTCTTTGCTATCACTTAAGTAGATTTAGCATTAAGCATTTAGCACTTTATGGAAAACAAAATATTTTCAATAAAATTTCTTCCATTCATTTAAATTTTGGAACATTTTCAAATATTTAAACATCTATTCTAAAACAAATCATAAAAATACTAAAAATTAAAAGTTTCTCTCGATTATTCTCCATGGATGCCCCAAAGAATTAATTAAAATGGAGAAAAATGCTTTATACTTCACCAGATTGCTTCACAACTACATATAAAACAGCGTAAGCTTTTAAAGAGAGGGGTTTCATTTCTGGACATTGAGTAGGTTCTGTATGCACCCTTAAACGGCACAACATATAGTCTTGTTCGACCGAACTAACAAAACCAACTACAAAAGATACTAAGATAGGTAGCTATCTAACAAGGTCTGATATTAATTAATGTTTACGTGCATACAATTTTTTACATTAGAATGGTTTAGAAAATAGGAAAAAAGAAAAAAACTTAAAATTTTATGCTCCTTCGACATCCACAAATTCTAAACTTAAAATAAAAATGAGGATCCTTTGGCCTTTTATAGAACACAAGGCTCAAATAGGATAAGACAACTACATGAGAGGGAGTCTAAGGGACCAATCTCTTCAAGGCACGTGGAATGTAGTGACTAATAGGAGAATTGTAATTGAAGTCAATGGAAGTCAACTCCAATCACACATTGAATCTCTTCGGGTGTTGATCTTTAATCTTCACTAGGATGATACTTTGAATCATGATAATGTGTAGGGACTTCCCATATATTCATAATGAAAAGGTAGAATTTTCGCCCCCACACGTCGCTTGGCTCTAGTTCTCTCACTCTCAAGAATGGGATCTCTTGAACATTGGCATTTGTTTCCACCACATGTGAAATACTGAGATTCCCAACATTCTGGTGGAATCAAAGCCCTCTTCCTTATAATCTTCCAAAGCATTCGAACCAAACTGAAAATTATTCCATCCATGATTCAAGTTTTCCTAATCGGCCATACCTAAATTTTGTATCACAATCTATATCTCCTACAATCACAAATTCAAAATATTAAATCCCTTTAAAAACATGTATAACATCTCATGTAAATAAGACCATTATTCAAATGTTAGTACAAAAATCCCATAATCAAGACACCTTTCAAAATCATATCATGAATCCTCATACATATACCGAATCATCGGGATCATTAGATAAATTTAAAATTTTAGTATTTCACTTCACATTATAACCCGGTACTCGGTACCCGGTATTTAGCTTTACCTACTTACTTTGTTAGACCTCGGTTATACAGGAACTCCATTATATCAGACTCCTTCATACAAGACCATAGCCTTCCCTTCAAATTCACATTACCTTTTTCCTTTTTCATGTTTTTGATACCTAGTGCCCAGTGCCTGAAACACTTACATTACAAAGTACTTTTACTATTAAATATTTTTCTCTTTCACTTCTGGTGATATTCCAATTTTATAGCTCCTTTCATAAGAGTTATATTTTTCTTTTACTTGAGTCCCCAATTCTTTCAATCTTGGGGCGTGTTGTGATACCACACAACAAATGGCCTCCATTCTAATTTCATCTAGTCCATTTAGATTGTGTAGTCTTTCCTTTTGTGGTATTGTCAAGTCAATATCTAGTTCGACCATTGTTCTAAGTTTATTGCACTCAAATTCAACTAGTGGAGCAATTGTTTTACCATACACCAATTCATAAGGTGTGAAGGCTCTAGTTGTTTTCCAGGTTGTCCTATAGGCCCATACTGCCTCAGGTAACCTAGCTGCCTAGTCTTTTATGTGAATATACACTGTTTTGGTTAGAATATTCTCATTCTCTCTATTTGTAACCTCCACCTTCCCATTGGATTGGGGGTGATAAGGTGTTGATTTTCTATGCTTGATTTCATATTCCTTAACCAATTTAGAAATGAGTTCTAAAGTGAATTAGGGACTTTAATCAGACACAATTTCTCTAGGTACTCCATATCTAGTAAAGATGTCTTCATATAGGAATTTAGCTACATTCCCATCTCTAGAAAATTGTAATGCCTTAACTTCAACCCACTTTGTCAGATAATTTGTACAAACTAAAATGTACTCTTTGTTATTGGATGTTGGTGAAATTGGGCCAATGAAGTCCAGTCCCCATTTATCAAATGGTGCTAGTGCCAATTGTGACTACAAAGGAATCTCATCTATCCTTGTTTGCTTTCCCATCCTTTGACATCTATCACAACTCTTTGTATACTTTACTAAATCCTTATGAAGAGTTGGCCAATAGTAGCTAGTTGTTAGGATCTTGAGTGTAGTCCTTTTGGTTGCAAAGTGACCCCCATAGGGTTCATCATGGAAATATTTTAGGATTTCAAAGACCTCATCCTCTCTTATACATCTCATTATATTATCTAGACCTCTATAGAATAGATAACTAGCTACCCAAAAATATGGAAAGATTTTATGCATCGACTGTCTATTTTTTCTAGGAGAGAAGTGTGATGGTACTTTTCCTACTACTAAGTAATTTTTAATGTCAGCAAACCAAGGTGTGTGTACATTGAGAGAAAAAAAAATTCTCATCTAGAAAAGAATCATCCACAACACCTTCTATTTGTGTTGGTAATCTAGATAGAAAATCAACCATGACATTATCCTTCCTAGGATTATCCACTATGGTTATATCAAATTCTTGTAGTAAAAGCAACCATCTAACTAGTCTACCTACAACCAAAGGTTTATTCATTAAATATTTGATTGCAGTGTGATCAGTGTGGATAAATACAAGATACCCTGTGATATAGTGTCTAAACTTGTTGATTGCATAGACACCTACCAACATCTCTTTTCCTATAACTCTATAATTGAGTTCTACTCGTAAATTTTTGTCGATGTAATAAATAGCTTACTCCTTATTACCTTCCTTTTTTCCCAATACTTCTCCTATGGAAAATTCAAAAGCATCGATGTGTATATGGAAAGGTAATTTCCAGTTTGGCCCTCTCAAGACAAGTCTTTTGTTAGGGTTGTCTTAAGTGCTTCAAAAGAGTATTGATATTTTGTGGTCCATTCAAATTCTATATCCTTTGTGAGTAGAACAAATTAAGGTACTATAATTTTGTCAAAGTCTTGGATGAATCTTATATAGTATCTTGCATATCCTAGAAAACTCCTTACATCTCTTTGCTTTTGTGGTACAGGGAGTGTGGAAATTATCTCAATCTTCTTTGGATCCAATTGAATTCCTTCACTTGATATAAAATTTCCTAGAACAATCCCTTGGGTCATCATTGGGAAACATTTCTCATGACTTGGGGATAAATTGTGTTCTTGAAACCTTTTCAAAACCTTCTCTATATTGTTGAGTGGTTCTTCATATGTTTCTTCATATGTGGTGAAATAATCTATGTAGATTTACATGGAGTCATGAGCACAATCTAAGAAAATACTTAGCACTTCCCTTTGGAAAGTGGTTGGGGAATTACATAGTCCAAAGGGATGAATAAAATAGGAATATGTTCCCAAGGGCATGTAAATGTGGTTTTATCCTGGTTCTTTGGAGCTATCTTTATCTAGTTATAGCCACTAAATCCATCTAGAAAGGAGTACTTTTTACCTGCTAGGGAATCAAGCACTTGGTCAATGAAAGGGTGGAAAGTGATCCTTTCTAGTGGTTATGTTTAGCTCTCTATAGTCCACACATACCCTCTATTTTCCTCATTGCTTGGGGATAATAACTAGAGGTGGCACCCATTGACTATCAAAAATAGGGTAAATGAAGCCTGCATCAAGTAACTTTTGTAGCTCAATTTTAACTATTTTTCTTAAGGAAGAATTCATCCTTCTCTAGAGTTTCCTAATTGGTTTGAAACCATAATTTATGCATATCCTATGCATGCACAGGTCTGGATCAATCCCCTTCATTTCATGGTAGTCCCATGCAAAAAAATTTGTGTGTTCCTGCAACACAGTGTTTAGAGAATTCTACTATTCTTTAGTTAAACCATTGTTAACATTCAACATTTTACCTAGCATGATTTATAATGTCTTGGACATTGATTGTATAGATGAAAGGTCAAGTACACTAATGTTTGGGACACATTTTTGTGGAAATAAAGAATGGAAAAGATAGGATACTTATTCTATTGAATTTGCAAGTATAATATTTTGTAGTGGATCTTGTAGACATGAAAGATAGTCTTGTTGTTGTGGGTCCCTATTGCAATTATTTTGTATGATGTGGTCAATTAAATCATCCTCATCTTGATTTTTCAACAAAGGTTTGTGTTCAATAGTCATGAGAGTTTGGAGGGAATAGTAGTTTTCTTCATCAAGGGTAGGCCAGATAGTCTGCTCTAGA
This sequence comes from Sequoia sempervirens, assembly GCA_007258455.2. Classification (NCBI taxonomy): domain Eukaryota; kingdom Viridiplantae; phylum Streptophyta; class Pinopsida; order Cupressales; family Cupressaceae; genus Sequoia; species Sequoia sempervirens. The sequence continues at coordinate 7,887 of VDFB02179617.1, forward strand.
TCTATAGGAGGTTGGGCTAGTGGATAGAGTACCAATTTCTTAGTCACGATTCTATTTGATATCACCATGTTCCCAAACCTACAACCTATAAATGCATCAGTTATTGCTAACTATGATCTACCTAAAATAACTAGATATCTTGCAAGGTTGACCTTTGGCTGCAAGACTATAAAATCTGTAGGATACTCCCATAAATCTAATGCTATGACTAAGTCCTCAATGATCTCCTTAGGTTTCACTATTGACCTATCTACCAACTATAAAACAGTGGGTGTAGGTCTAAGGTTTGCTAGTTGTAGTAGTTGCATTGTCTCCTTATTCATGACATTAATGGTTTCCCCTAAATCAATCAAGGTTCTTTTGATAAGGGTTCCATTTATCTTAAAATCCACTATTGGACTTCTAGGGTTTGTATATTTAGGGACAATTATATTCCCTAGCATAATGTAAGCAAGGTTCTCTAGGATATGTACTATTTGAGGGTCCTTCATCTTTCTCCCTATCTTTTTAAGATAAAGATCTCTTACTATCTTGGTGTAAATTGGAATATCCTTGATGGCTTGAATGAGGGGAATTTTGATACTTGCATCCTTTAGCTAACACCCAATAGGTCTATCTCAGCTTGGTTCTAATGTCTTGGAATAACTAAATGCTTAGGGAATAGAGGCTCTAGATGTGAAATAGTGTGGTTTACCTGGTTTGACTCAAGCTCCAGAGGTGAATTATCTAAATATTTTTTGCGGGTTCCTCATCCACCATCTCAGTGATTTGAGGGGATGAAGGCCCAACCAATGTTTTCCCTAACTTGAGGTGGACATCACTCACCTCTATCCCATAAGTAGGGTATTGAATAGCCTCGTTAGTATAGGTTTTTTGAACAAGCTTGTTATTGGGGTTAGGTGTAGAGTGAGTAGGTAGTTGTGGTAATCTTGGTGGTTGAGATGTTGGGTTTGATGGGATTTTCCTGTGGTTTTGGGTGTTTTCCCAGGGCTAGGGGTTCCAATTAGAGAAATTTTGATTACCAACTAGAAATGGTGCATTGAAATTTAAAGGGTCCTATGGCATACCTTGTCTTGGTTGCCATGGCATTCTTTGTGCAATGTATAATAGTTGTCCATATTCATTCGCCAGTGGTTGAAAATTTGGTTTCTCTAGTTTGTCCTATGCAATACTTGCCACCCTTCTACACTTGCAACTAGATTTTCTTTGTTTGCAATTGGCGTAGTATTCAATGTTGGTGTAATTAATTAATTATTACACTAGCATAAGTTAACTTAGGTCTTGCATTTAATCATTAAGTCCTAGGTTGCATTAATAGATAAATCATTTAATAAATGGGATAATATTCCCTTCCTTATTTGTAGGAGATAAGATTCCTTCTAGAACTTATCTCATCATTTAATGATCATCACCATTAGGGTTCACATGTTGTCACATGTTGTTAGATCAAGACACATGGCAACATCTCATGCATATTAGGGTTTAGCTCTTGCCTATATATTCAGGCATCTTGTACATTTGTAATCAATATTTTTCATCAATATAGAATCTCCATTGTGCATGCCTAGTTGCAACACTTTCTGGGTGGTTGATTATCTTTCCTGGCTTAAAGGTCCTACATCGAAGACTGCAGCTTCAAGGACTATGCATCCATAATCCCAACATTCAATAAGTATTGCCTCAACCTCTTCTCGCTTTTTCTTCACATAAAGAGTGTCTAGTTGAGTAGCTAGATATATAATATCTTCCTTCATGTTGGATAGTAGGTTACTCAATTATATTGTATAAACTACATTAAATGTCTTGCTAATGGAAGATTCTTTGTCTCCCCTTGTCCTTTTGGTAAAGGTACTTGAATAATTTTTACAAACCTCAATGCAGATTTCTTCAAAGGGTAACTGAGACACATCCCCTTACCCAATAAGGTTAAGGGAATCCATGCAATCATCATTAAATCCTCTCAAAAACACCAGCTTTAGGGATTCTTTTGAGAGTCTATTTTGTGGGTTCTTCCTCAAGCAAAAGTGGAAACTTTCTACATAATCCTCCAATGGTTCATCTTCTTTCTGAGTCATTTTGAAAATTTCATCCCTTCTTCTATCAACTCCTCTATAATAGTTCTAGTATGTTTCTAGGAACTTTATTTTCATAATGTTCCAATCTGGAATAGCATCTCTACCAAGTCCCATAAACCATCTCATGGTATCATCCTTCAAAGTTGTAATAAATAGTTTGATCCTATGAGCATTAGTTGTGTAGTCGTATCTACTACATAGGACATCAAACTTGAACAAAAATGTGTATGCACCCTTAATTACCAAGCCATATAAGATAGATATCATTGAAGGAAGTATATTCTTTAGGATAGTGGAACTTTCTTGGTTGGTAATGGTAAATTCAAAAGATGCATGTTCTGGTGGATCATCCATTGCTACATCAACCATGGTTTGGAAGATCTCCTCTGTGTTTGTAGTAGATGTTGGTGAAAGGTAAAGTTCTTTGTAAGGAATACACTTGATCTAATCACTATGGTCACCAATATCTGCTCTAGCTTGTCGATTTGAGGGGAGAAATATTCCCAAATCGTCTCTTTGTCTCCATATACAATAGGTGTGACTTTTCATAGAAATGACTCTTGCATAATGTTAATGAAATATTTTGGTATTTCAAGGAATAAAACCCAATTTTCCTAATACTGAAAGAAAAAATTTAAACTATAAAATCTTGAAAATAACATAAATGAATCTTTGAAAGTAGTACCATCCTTAGAAATGGTGAAAAAAATGTAGATTCCCTACTAATGTCCAATAGACTTGGTGTTAGACACACAATTCAAAGGAAAACCTAACTGAATAGTCCACTAAATCCTTGGAAAGACCCTCACCAAATTATCATCTAGGGCTAATCATAAGCTTGTGATGATGTCAGCATTGTATGTGCTTCCAAAGACTCAAGACTACCTATATCATCCTAGCATAGGTGTTTGCACATCCTAAGAAATCATAAACTGCATAACAATAAAAGAAGTAACGTTGGCATTATCACTATGGGTACCTACAGTGAAAGACTATGACTAGTTCACTGTTAAGATTTGAATCCTAAAATTAACTAGTATTGTTAATTAAACCTACACTCCAAAGTACAACATATTGAAGAAAAATAAATCATGAATGTAAGACAAGATCCATTCATGAATGCATTCATAACATAAGGAATCTAATTAAGATAACATGCATTCATGAAGTAACTACTACAACAGATATGAATGTGCAAAAGATAAAGTGGGGAATAGTTACCTTGAGTGGCTCTTGCTCAAGTGATTGTCTCCATAGGTTTAACCCAACTCTAGCTACTTATATTAATGTAATAATGATAATAATGAGAAACCATTCATTGCATAACTCAAAATATCACAATCTAAGATTTTGTTGAAATATCTTACTCATAATATCATGAACATTATTTGTGTAAAATAAGAACTTAACTTAAATTATCTTATTGCTATATTTGCTACTTTATAATTAACCAACTTAACTAATGCCTCAACCACCGAACCATACATATAGGCATAGGGGATTTTATTGAAATAATGACTCTAAACTGAAATCATAAATTACCACTCCCTACATAAAAGAGTGTGATAATTTCTGATCAACTAAACCATAATTTAAAAAGGAAGAAGAGTCCAAATAGAACTATGAACCTACTACAACAAGAATTAGAACATGGGTTGTTGAAACAGTCATGTTAGACTCCCAACTATAATAGATTTATTCTTCTTTAGTTTATTTATTGAATGTCATGATAATGCACAATCATCCTCAATAACTGCCTCCATTTTTGCAAATTTTCTACTCAGCTTATTCTAGAAGCTCCATTGCATCGTTGTCTAGAAACTCCTTTGGCTATGGGTTGTGCCTCCCAATTGTTGCAGGCTATAGTCTACCTCCTCTAGGTCCTTGGTTGCAAAGATTTAGTTCATACAACATCTACACAATACCAATATACATAGCTTGATCACATGTATTCATTGCAATTCATACATATCCACACATCAATTATACAATAACTATCACATTATAACCATATTTCCATATACTTCAAATCAGGTTCAGGTTTGCATAATGAGGAATAGCATAAAAGATATTAAATTTTAGGAATATGTATGAAATAAGTGTCTAGAAATGTCTATGAGTATCCATAAAAACATTAGAAAACTAACTAATAATGAGACTCATTAGCTTGCAAGAAGCACAAGAGAAGAGCATACTTTACTAGTACTCCTTGGGTGTGTATAACATTTGTAAACTAAGAGTGATTTTGATCTTTAGTCTCACATGAAGTGCAAGAAGAGAGCATACACACTATAATTTTATCAAACATGACATAAAATTCATTAATTAGAGCCCAAATGAAGTGTGAACTATGCTAGAAATCAAAGCAATTGAAATTTTTTCCTTGCATCAATTTTTTTTTATTTGGCGAAAGGCTATAAGCCTATATAATATATTAATATAAAAAGATAATTACAAAATTTCCAAAAATGGCAGAGAGATAAGTCTTCAAAATATGCATATGCTAAAAGTTTTTACCTGCTACCTATATCCCCAATACAACCCAATACCAAAAATGGTTTCCTTTATCAAAAGCATCAACTTAACCCACATTCACTACAATTTCCCCATATAAAACTATAGATATTTTCATCCTATACATAAGACTAACTGAAGCACTACATGAAACAACATATGAAACTAACTGAAACCTATTTACATGCCTGCCTTAATTGATTAATACTAGAATGAGCTAGATTTAAATCCACCCCAACAAGGACAAAAAATAGAGTTTTCATTTTGTACTCCATGAGAAAGCACCTTCATTTGACTTGCTGCAATTGTTTGAGAATGAACTATAATATTAATGTTTGGAACTTGAGGATCCATTGTGTTACCCCTATGAATTAATGGTGCCCCAGATACTTGCAAACCTTTACTACAATTATGAGTTTTAAGGAAAGAGATGGCTTGATATTTCCTTTTAAACCGGTCCTCTTCCTCCCAGTTGAACTCAAAATGATATTTATTGAGTGCTTGATTGAAAAAGGATGAGGAATCATGCATATTAGACAAAATAATTCCTTGAAACACCTCTGCATACCTTTTTTGTGATGAAGTGATGAAGAAAAAGTCCTCCCACAAAGCCATCTCCCTTGTTAAATTCATATTGTTGCACCCCTTTTAACAATGCATTATTTGCCAGGTAGTGTCAAAAAACTAACTTGTTTGCTATCATTTGTTGAGAGTTGTAATTCTGTGCCAAGTCAAGAATATTGGACATGAAGATCAACAGGAGGTTTTCTGGGAAAATAATTCACACTGAGTCTGTGTGAATTAAAGACCTCTTCTCCAGTGATTGTTTTAACACATTTCAGTACCGACGAGTAGTTTACTTTGAAGACTAAATGCAAATGTTCCCTTTCAATGCAATTAGAGAATGACTCTTCCCATTCCTGCACTTCCACTGGCACTTTATAGTTGTGAACTCACAATTCCATCAGCTTGAACCCTGCACATGAAAGATTAACTTGAAACATTAAAAAAAAAAAGCTATCAATTCCTCTGTTGAGAATGTAACAAACAAGTATCACCTTTAGGAAAGTTTTTTATGGTTCTCATTAGCTCAACAATGACTAATAAATCCATTCACTACCACATTTCCCAAATAGAGAACTATAGAAAAGATAAGGATTGATTGCCAACACATTTCAAATCTACTTTGGCAATGAAAAATGTTTGAATTTTGTCCATTCGCATGCATTTTGTAGTCCCCGTAATGTAATTTTTTCCACCTCCTCTTCATAAGCATGTGAGTTAATTATGATTAAACATGCTTAGTACAGATACTATACTCATATAGAGTAAGGCATTCAACGCTGAGGTCATTACCACAACAAATCTCAAAATATCATGCACCGATAAAGCTTTGTGGACATAGATAAGTTAACAAGTCCATTCTTCCAATGCTCCAAATTTAACTTGGTTACAAAACTAAAATAAAAGAATCTGCTAGCCATCTCATCAAAGGCCACTTCAACCATTGATTACGCATGTGCGTTATCACTTTCTTGATAGCTGATTTCATTTTGATGAGGGTTATTGAAATAATTAGCATCTTTATAATATACTTTAAAAAACAATCCATCCATGAAAGATAAAGAATTTGAAATTTGAAAAAATGAACTCGAGACCCATTGGATGAATTAGCTTAAGATAAAGAAATGCAATTTTTTTCTATTATTTCCCTTAACTCTGCTAATTCCTAAATATTGTTAATATTCTCTTGGAAAAAAATTCCTTCTTGTCACACCCCATGTTAGCTAGCTGATCTGCAAGAACATTGCCCTCTCGATAGATATGGGAGATCTGAAAATCAGCAAATTCTTCTAACAGTTTCCATACAATCTACAACACATACCTCATGGACCAATTGAAATAAGATCTTTCTTTGCAAGAATTGATCACTACCAGAGAATCACCTTCTATATGAATTTATTTGATATGGAGTTTCCTTGCAAGAAGTAGTCTGTGATGTAGGGCCATTGACTTCAAGATATTATTGGTGCCCGATGGTAGAGTTATTGATCTAGTTGCTTTAACAATACCTCTTGTATCCCTAATGCAAATTCCTTCCCCTGAAGTGCTAGGATTTCCTCTAGATGCCCCGCCAAAGTTCAATTTATAGAATCCTTCCAATGGTGGGAGCCATCTTATTGTACTCATGTCCACTTTTGCATTGTGGGGTTGTTTCAAAATTCCTTTAAAAGGAAGCATTATATGCTTCCAATTCTTCAATATGAAATTATCCCTATTGGACACTAGGAACACTGAGAAGGGGGGAGTGAATCAGTGTTCCACAATTTTGAATCCCAAATTAGATCTTAAAAAACAATATTTAACTTCTAATAGCATTCACAAAAAATAAATACAAGGAAACATGCATGCACATTAATAAGACAATGTAAAAACCATAACACCAAGATTTTTATTTGGAAACCCTGTTAGGGGAAAAACCACAGTGGAGATTAATCCACAAAGTATACTTTGTTAAAAGTATGATAAAAAGGGGAATGCACTTGCATTCAGGCACACTTCCTAGAGCTCACTACTCAAAAGAGAAGGCTCACTTCCTTACAAAATATATTTGATATTATAAAAAAATGTTGAACTGAGAATTTAGCATCTACCAATTCCTGGATTCAGTTCCAATGAAGCACACAATCATATTCTAGATCTTTTATCTAGATTGCTCTTTTGCTCTGCTCTGCATACAAAAACACTTCTATTGTTCAAACAGATCTTCTGATATTACCTCACATAATTGTTCTATACTTTTTAACTCTTACACCTTCACTCTTCTTGATCTACACACTTCTGTCTTTTTCAAAAATATTTTCCAATCTCCTTTATATACCTATTAACAAGAGTTTTATTGTATGTCAACTTTAGAACAAAATATAATACTTTTCCACAAGTTGGCTCCAAACACCAATTAGAACTAATGCATACCCACACAAGTTGGCTATACTATATTAGGGACCCAAACCAAAGTTCCCAATATAAGAAATAGTTAAACACATACTCCTCATACATCTGGAACATGCCATATGCAAAAGGTCGGCCACAGTGAGAAAATAAGCAATAAATTATTCTACCAAATCTCCAAACTCGTACATGGATCAGTGTAATATCATAAAATTTATAAAAAATATAGCATACGTGATTGAAAAGCATCCCTAGGGATCCACACAACAAAATAATGATCCGGTGAAGTATCCAGCCCAACTTACCAACCGGATACTTTGTTCTTCATACATTCTGTCGGTAGAGTATTGTCTTCTACTTTCCTTGCCGGTATGAACAACCTGTAAACTATGGACCATGCTACTGACTCCAGTTGCCATCAATGAAAACACTAGCATCCAAGAAAAATCTCCTAAATCCATATTCCAACAATCTCCCCCTTTGTCATTGATGGCAACACTTAGTGAAAAATGACTAATTGTAAAAATGACTAAGTGTCGAAACCAAAATTCAAAACTTCACAACATGACGAAACAACTGCAAAACACTTACAAAAAAACACTGCTCCCCCTTTGGATGTCAAGTAATTTTTCATTGCAATCTCTCCCCCTTTGACATTAATGAAAAAAACTTCCACTACTTTCCTAAGCTTGTTTACTGTACTCTTCCTTACTGCATTTTCTCCCCCTTTGTTGATTGTAGAAATTGATCAAAATTTGAAGAATTTGCAACTACCACATAAATCAAAAAATTATTTTATACTTATCTTTCATTTCAGGGAGAACTTTCTTCCAGGAGTCCACTACAATCCCAGTAGCAATTATCAGACTATTATTTTTTGATGTTCTATTAATGACCTGAACAAGGGATTCGATAATGGTGATGGTTTCTTCTAGCTTTTCTCCTTTCTTTAAAACTTCAACCATTTTCTCTAATCTACATTCAGTCAGGTCCTTCACTTTCTAGGAGTCCATAAGAGTGTTTTTGGCAGAGTGAATATTTGCATGTTCAACTTGCAGCTCATGAATCTTCTTCTTCACTTCTTCATCCTTGTCTTGAACCATATTGTAGTCATGTCTGATTCTGACAAGCTCATTCTCAATCTTTTCCAACTTGTCCTTGTATTTTCCAACCATGTGAGGCCACTTGGGATAGTAATTGAAGATCTTATTCGCCGAGTCAATGCATTGTCTTAGTATGTTCATTTTCTTCTTCAATTTGGCAAGAGATAGCCTAAACTGCATCTTCAGATGTGAGATTATTTCATCTTCATTTATGTCCTGAGACACAAAGCCCATAGCCTCCTTGATACATTCAATAAATTCTTCCAGAAGCACATCCTATAGTCTTTTTAGATCAATGTTATTATCAATAAAGTGTCTTCCTAGAGTGTCTTCAATGAGGTCCTGTTCATATGATGGACCATTCATCCATATGTCAGTTATCTTTTTCATACCATTTTCTTCTTGAACAATCTGCAATATCTTTGCTTTGAGTAGGGAACCTTCTTCATCACTTTCGTCTCTAATAACCACAACCAGTTAAACTAGATTTGGTTGATCTCTTGGTGTATATTCCTCAGAGTTTTCATCGACTACATCCTCAACTATCTACTTTTTAGATTTTCCTTCAAGTTTTGTTGACTTAGGCGTTGGAGGAGTGTCACCAACCAACTCTCTTTCTCTCTTCTGCTTTTTCTTTGACTTACCGGAGGATGATCCAATTTCAATTGCTTTTACAAGAAGAGGAATACCAAACTTTCTTAACAAATTTCCAAAGAATTTCTCATAAAATTGTTCACCATTTTCAAAAGAATTGAAATGCTCAAAGATTTGCTTGCAGACCGACATATTTTTCTTCCATACTACATTGTCATTTAGAGGAAAGCAATTCAAGAAATACATCATAATGCATATAGCCAAGGTACCAAACTTGAAAGAGTAATCTATGTCCTTTTTCAATTGCACATTCTCCATTAGTTGATCCTTCAACAATCCACAAAGATCAAATTCTTCATTTTCTATTATCATCTTGTGTGCAATTTAGACTGCACTTGTCGATGTTGATCTTTCCTGGTTTGTGAAGAAAATCTTTCATGAAATTCCATATGCAATATACCTTGTTAATGGGTCTTTGATCGATGTAATTAGCAATGCCCTTTGATCTCCTGTTACGCCAGTTAGGGCTTCAACTTCAAAATTTCAAATCAATTTCTTTTTAGGGACATCACCAATGCACAAACCTGTTAGATTTTTTATTACATCCTTAGATATTTGATAGGGTTTATCCAGAGTAAGGATATCACCATCTAATATGTTCAAGATAAACCAGACAACCTTTGCATTGACAAAATGAGGAAATTCATTCCAGATATCTAGATTCTTGTGTTTCACTCCTCCAAGCTTCTTCAATTCAACGTGAGACAAAAAATTTCTCACATCCCTAACCTTTTGACTACTATACTCATCCATAATTATTGTTCCTTTAATTTGTTTCATTTTTTGTACTGAATAGGTTTCTACCGATCATGGAATGAGTATAAAATTAATAATCAATAGAAATACCTAGAAAATTTGCTGCTAAATTGACTTTTCACTCCAAAATTTTGCTGAAAAGGTTCTCCAACGGTTCTCCTTCAATGCACAGTGACAAATTAGGGTTCCAAATGCCATTTTATAACTTTACATACTTAACTTCCTACTGCATTAAATGTGTTTCCCTAGAAGTTTTGGTTACTCTGCAAACTCAGACAACAAGCGAAGAGTCTGACTACGAACCTTTAACATTTTTTCCAACTCAACAAATGATTGCTGATACATTTGATAATGAATAACACAATGATCAATGCCATCCTACAATTCAAATCTAGCTATACACAGGGGGACAATAGATTTTCATGAGAAACTCCCCCTAGGCCACTAGCCTAAAATCAATTGCTAGAAGAATTACCAAAGGGAGCTTTCGGTACAACCTTATTTCCTTCATCAGTTTCATTTTTCTTTACCCATGTTTTCTTCATCTGATCTCTTATCTCTTCCACAAATGCTTTTTCTTTTCCTTTGTTTCTTTTTTGTGAATTTCTTCCTTGATAAACTGGACCTCTTTTATTCATGTTTATGTTTCTGCAGAATCTTGCAATGTGACCAGATTTGTTACAATTTTAGCATACCAGATACTTCTTCTTATACCATCCATTCCACTGATTTCCTCCTGATCTACACTGATTGGAAACATGTCCAAACTTCCCACAGATATAACATTTAACATTCCTTTTATTGACAAACATGCTTCTGCATTCTAATGACTTATGACCAAAGTTTTTGCAGTTAAAACATTGACCAGAAAATGATGGATTTCGAAAACTTATCTTACTTCTACACTGAGAAGCCATATTCCCAAATTTATTACAAACAAAGCAATATCCATTAAATTTTTGAGCATTAGGTTACCTTACCAGATATCTTCTTCCTTTGTTCTTCTTTTCAGGGTCCTTTTGTTCAGATCCGGAGCTCGCATCCTTCTCATAGCCAAGACCTCACCTATCATTTGCATCCTTTTGTCCTTTATTTATTTCATCAAGCTTAGCAGAATTGATCCTAAACTTTTCCTTAAAAAAATTTGTAGTTGCAAGCTCATCTCTGAGAATAACTACCTGTCTCTCAAGCTCTTGTTCATTGTTTTTGGATTTTGCAGTTCAATCTCCAACTGAATGAATCCATTATTTACTCTACTGCATTCCTCAAATTTCTCTTTCAAGGATTGGACTGGATTCTCCTCATTCTTCTTTCTTTCTTCAATCTCTTTAGTTAACTTCATTTCCAGAGATTTTGTTTCAAGCTTTAGAGCAGTATTGTCTCTGGCAAGCTTTTCACATTCTTTTGTTATTTCTTTTAGGGTTTGATTTAGATGAACATCTTTCGGGCCTCTTCTTTCTTTTTGTTTCAACTGACCACATAGTTCTTTTCTCTTTTCCCTTGATTCATTTATTTTATTCTTCAATGATTGAATGAATTTTTCGGAAGCCACAAGGCTTGCTTTTAGTTCCATGACCTCTTCTTTAGACTGATCAAGATCATCAAGTGCCACCATAAGCTGTTGTTGAAGACCACATGCATCCATTGTAATCCAAGATCCATCTCAATATGTTAAACTCAAAAGAGGAACCTGCTCTAATACCAATTGTTGAACACCAGGAACATTGAGAGGGGGGTGAATCAGTGTTTCACAATTTTGAATCTCAAATTAGATCTTAAACAACAATATTTAACTTCTAATAGCATTCACAACAAATAAATACAAGGAAACATGCATGCACATTAATAAGACAATGTGAACACCATAACACCAAGATTTTTACATGGAAACCCTATTAGGGGAAAAACCATGGTGGAGATTAATCCACAAAGTATACTCTGTTAAAAGTATGATAAAAAGGGGAATGCACTTGCATTCAGGTACACTGCCTAGAGCTCACTGCTCAAAAGAGAAGGCTCGCTGCCTTACAAAATATATTTGATATTATAACAAAATGTTGAACTGAGAATTTAGCATCTAAAAATTCTTGGATTTAGTTCCAATGAAGCACACAATTAGATTTTGGATCTTTTATCCAGATTGCTCTTCTACTCTGCTCTGCATACAAAAACACTTATGTTATTCAAACAAATCTTTTGATATTACCTCACATAACTTTTCTATACTTTTTTTCTCTTACACCTTCACTCTTCTTGATCTACACACTTCTATCTTTTTCAAAAATATTTTATGATCTCTTTTATATACCTATTAACAAGAATTTTATGTATGTTGGCTTTAGAACAAAATATAATACTTTTCCACAAGTTGGCTCCAAATTCCAATTATAACTAACGCATACCCACACAAGTCGGCTAGACTATAGTAGGGACCCAAACCAAAATTCCCAATATAAGAAATAGTTAAACACATACTCCTCATACATCTGGAACACACCATACGCAACAGGCCGGCCACAATGAGAAAATAAGCAATAAATTATTCTACCGAATCTCCAAAATCATACATGGATCAGTGTAATATCATAAAACTTATCAAATAGATAGCATACATGATTGAAAATAATCCCTTGGGATCCACACAAAAAAATAATGATCCAATGAAGTATCTAGACCAACTTACTGACTAGATACTTTGTTCTTCATACACTCTCCTTGTAGAGTATTGTCTTCTACTTTCCTTGCCGGTATGAACTACCTCTAAACTGCAGACCATGCTACTGACTCTAGTTGCCATCAATGAAAACACTAGCAGCCTAGAAGAATCTCCTAAAGCCATATACCAACAATTCCATGATGAAAATATTTCCCCCACATTTTTATTATCTTGTACCCAGGTATTTACTACCTTTGAAATCGACTTTTCAATAAAAACATGAACAAATTGGATAGATGCTGAAGTTTTTCTGAAAATGCATTTATTCCTTTCCCACCATATGGTCCATACAACCAATATTGGGATAGCTTGCTAGATACATGCAAAAAAGGAGGTTTTGTATAGCACAGGCCAGGCAAAGAAAAGTTCCCAAATGGAGTTTGGAAATGGAGCATAATAGTTTATTTTATCCAAAAAAAAGAGCCAACAGGATTGAGTAAAAGGACATTGCAAAAAAAAATGATCATGATCCTCAAGAGTTTGGTTACATAAGAAAAAATTGAAAAGATCAACAATACCTAGCTTGACGATCACTTGTCAAAGCTCTTTTTCTCATTACTAAACATGAAAAACTACCCACTTTTAGTAAAACCACACTGTTCTAAGAGAACGAGAATGCCCTCTGAGATTGAGTAGAGTCACCCCTGCTGAGAATTGTCTTGTACCCCTGCTTGATTGAGTAAGATCCATTTTTGGATGGTTCCCATATTACCCGATCAACTTTCCTTGATAAGAATATTATTCTATTGTTCATGATCTGTTCTAGTAAATCTTGTTGATTTTTTTATATTTTCTCTAAAGAAAATTCTTTCCAAACAACTCTCCCTGATGGAGACTCAACTGATTTGACATAATCTATTAGCCTTGTCCCCCACATCTGAGAAAATACTAGGATTGCTGATTATAACTCTTGAAAATTTCCCAAAGGTGGATGCCCATTCCACGAATCACTCCAAAAGTTAACTTCATCTCCCTTATTGACCTCCCATGAATTAAATTATGTAACCACCTTTCTGCACGAGATCATGAAATTCCACATGGTTGACCCTTTACGAGGATTAGAAATTTTAAAAATTATCTTAGGATCTTGGTTGTCAAGATATTTTTCCCTCATCAAGGATCACCATGTTGACTCTGGTTTGGTATACATTTGCTAAATGAGTTTCCCACCAAAAGCCTAATTACATTTTGATATATCATGCAAGTCCACTCCTCCTTTTAGTTTTTCTAACACCATGTTGTCTAGTGAGATTAAAGGGATTTTTTTGGCATCATTCATGTTCCCTTTCCAAAGGAAGCTTCTTATAATTTTTTTTTGGTTCACAAGTTTGTCACCTAACTCTATATTCTATCACCCATGGAGATGACAAATGTAAACAACAGTTAATCAGATATGATGATATTCTATTTTGATTCTCTTCTTTTAAACAAGGTGGCAGCTACCTTATATGATATGCAATAAATTTAAATCTGTGTTTCTTTTAACCAAAAAACAAATAAAGGTAATGTTTTTAACCAAAAATATTTGAAAGGTGTATTCAAACAATATCAATTTCAATAATAATGATCGCAAAACTTTCCAAATATACTATAAAATTCTCATTCACAAATCAACATTTCACAGCAATAAATTCCATACCGATAACCATTTCAATATAAACATACACTGATGACGTATCCATAGAAACAAAATAATATTATGCACCCTAATTCAAAGATTATATTTGCATAATTCACCATAGCATATTCATATTGAAAGAAATAAGTTTAGAGAAACTTTATGTCTTTCTTTTGAGAAAATCAAAGTTTTCCCAAAAGAGAGAGAGAGAGAGAGAGAGATCCCTCTCTACCCCACACTATTTAAAGTCTTGAAAATAAGTTTCAAATAACAAATTATTGAAGACAACCGTTTAAACATAATGCAAAATAAAGTCTTTTTCAAAAGAAAAAGAGCTAAACTAAGTTGATGCTAAAAATAGATAAGCATCATTCTTCAATGATCCCAAGCTTTTCATCTTCAACCTCCACAATCTTCATGGTTCCCAACAAATTTTCTTTTCCCTCTTCCTCACTCTGTATTCTTGGTACTTGGTAATAACTGCAGTAATGTTCTTGCCACCTGGAGTAGTAGTTATCTGTAACCGATTCTTCCATCTGTTTAAGTTTCTCTTAGCATCAGCTACAATTTGATTCATTTTGTCTCGTGTTGTCTTGTAGGACTTCAAATGGATTTCCATTTTTTCGAGCTTAGAGAAGGATTCCCAAGTAGTTGTGGATGTTTCAAATATTTCCTCTTTATACGTTTCTTTGAATTTCATAGAAATTTCCCTAAATTCCAAAATTTTCTCTTCAAATTCATCCATGATTTCTACACCTAGGTTATGAAAATTTTCTTTGATTTCAACTAGTATGTCCAAATATTTCCCCATTGCGATATTACTCTCTTTGATGACATTATCATATATGCTCAAATGCCATTCCAAAAAATCAGCCCAATTTGGATCAACTTCTTTTGGATCATTCACAATTTTCTCCCAAATTAATGTAATTGGATCTAGATTAACCAAATCTGTAACTTCCTTGGACAATACAAAAAGAATAGTTTGTTCTTTTCTCATATGTTGCAGTTCTACTAATAATTCCTTCCTTTTTGAACTAACTTTTGAATAGAAAGGAGCAGTCTCCCCAAGGTATGATAAAGTGTTCTAGGAGGTCATCTCTATCCATTCATTGGCACCTTTTGAATAGATCATGCTCCTTTTAACCTGTTGCAAAGTTTTAGAATCAACGCTCTCAATATGAGAGCTAGTGCTTTCTTCAACAATAGGAGTAGAAATTAAAGAGGAAATAAACTGGCTGAGAGTGAGTACTTGAGATTGCAATTTAATGTTTTATTTTTGTTCATCCTTGATGCATTTAATTAGACCATTAACAGAGAAACTGACATGGTATACATCCCCTTCAAGGGTAGCAAGTCCCATATCCATATGAGTGATCTTATAATCATTTTTAGTAATTTCATTTTCATTCAGCTCTCCTATTGGGTCTGCCACTTCCAGCAATTGGTGTCCCGAGGCATCATCATTTATTATCCTGGATGTTTTCCTATCCTTTTTAGGCTTAGCAGAACCCTAAAGAAGTTTGGCTACGGTATCAACTTCTACCACAACAGAAGGAATTGATTTTCTCTTCTTTTCCACCACCTTTTTCAACCAACCTGGGAATGTTGTAGTTGTGTTGTCACTTGTACTTCTAGCAACAAGAAATTATTGTTTGTGAGGAGTATTAACTAAATTTTTAGATGGGAAGGGTACATCTTTAGACAAAGGAGGAAAAACATTACCATCGGTAATATTTTGGAACATATTCCCAAAATCTGTAGTTGCGATCTTATCCTGATCTTCACTTTGCTTAGGGGAAGAGGAGGGTAAATTCTATTCATATGTGGACTTCAACTTGGTCACATCCTCCAATTTTTCTCTATCTCCCCCTGTGTGAATTTTATCTAGATGATCTATCTACAAGTCTTGTTGGCGGGGTGACATTCAAAGCCTGAGTTGATGACCTTGTCTCCTTTCCGCTTGAAGGTTTTGAACCATGGGTAGAACCCACGCACTGCTTCCATTTACCCACTAGCCAATCCTGAGTCTTCTCAATAACTGAAACTAAGCCCTCGTGAATATCAGAGCACTCTTCCTTATTTAAATCAACACATGGAAAACCCTGACAAAAAATTACCATAATCAAGATGGAGAATCATTGAATTCTCAAATACATTTTATGGGATGCATAGAGGCAACTCAAAATCTTGAATCTCTTTAAGAGTTAACCTCATATTCTCTCTTCTAAAAACTTCAAATTCATTAACAAAATCCTCCCAAAAATCTTCAATACATGGAATATGCGCATAGGAGCTCCCACCATGACAATTTTGTCTAATGAAACCTTTACTATCAAAACTGGTTCTTCCAAAACAATTAGGAAAATTGAATTGTCTCAAGGCCTCACAATCTTGTTTGGCAACCTAATTACTTTTGCATGTGAAAGAAGAAAATACTAATGGAAAATAATACCCTTTCTTACCCATTTTCAAATATTTAACATTTACCTCGGCCATTTGTCTGCAAACCTCTAGAAATACAATAAGGTCATCTGGGTATCTGGGTAACTTCAATGGAGCGCCTTCAAATCCGCTAATTCTCAAATAAGAAAATTTATCAAACTGAATGTAAAAAACCCATATCTCATTATCAAGGACATAGAATCTAGAGAGAAGCACACTTCTAATTTCCCTTCTAGCATCCTGGCAGTATCCATTAAGAAGGAATCATTAACATGGCTGTAATTTTCCATTCCAAACCGTTTAGTGAGTTGTGGAACAAATTTGTATATAGGCATGCTCGGTACCGGTGCACCCTGCATTTTCAACCTTGACCAAACATTTTTAAGACTGGAAACAAGATATATTAGATAGGAGCACATGTGAAAAGTGGTACACTTCTGATAATTCAGCAATTTCTCTTTCAAATGATGACATATAATTTCACCCCAATTAATAAAGACATCCTCCTCATAGATTTTCAAAATAAATAAACACATCTAGTCTTCAAATATTTTAGAGTCTCCATTACCAATGACATGATGCAATAGAGTAATGGCATTAAAAATCTCATCCTTAAAATGTGTCTTTTTAAGCTTAGGGGGTAAATAGGACTTACCTTTCCTTGCAAACTTCAACCAGGTTTTAGCCATCAAATTTTTACACCAATCTTCTTTTTCTTTGAAGAATTCATCAACAATTGCAACAAACATTTTCTCAAATGGTAGTTCCACTGGGAAACCAAGAGCTTGAGACACAGCTTTAGGAGTGACCTTGATAACCAATGACCTGTCCACTGCTCTAATTTCTTGTGTTTCAAGAACGTGCCTTTTTGTGTAGGCAACCACAAGTTCAAAACAATCTACCACTTCAAGTATTCCACCAGCATTAGCCAAACCACTCACCACAAACCTCTCATTCAATGCGGAAACTCCTTCACTCTCCAAGTGCTCCCACAATTCTCTCAAATCCAGAGGTTTGATGTTTGTGTCTCTCACATTCAACAAGAAGTTCCCTATAGTAGTTTACATAAGTTCTTAACCTTCGGGGAGATGAACATACTAAAATAACAAGAAAGATGGGTATGAAATATAATATGTAAACATAGGTGCAAATCTCCCACCACCTTGCATTTAAGTTGTCATCACATCTGCATGTACCGCATTTATGAAATACTCGACTCCCTATTTTTTAAAGAAGGAAATTGCTTTAAAAGACGTACACTCTTCAATATGATTAGACATCTCCAAATTGTATGGCGCCTTGAAATGAGAAAAAATGAAGGTATGTCGCCAAGTCGCTTGGATTGGTAACTTGGCAACCAAAATCTAGAATTGATTGGTTGTGGTAACCTTTGATTCGACGACTTGCTTGAAGGCAACATAGGGGCGGACTATGGCAAGAATTAAGTCACTAACACATAAAGTTATGAAACTTGAGAAACTGACAAATGGGTTACGAACTTAAAGAAAGTGGCGACATGAGTTATAAAACTCAAGAAACCTGCGACAGATGTTACGAAAATTGAGGAACTGGTGACCTTAAAAGATAAACATTAGGTAAAAGACTTATAAGATAACAACAAGGACTTCAAAGAGGGTAAATAAGGAAAAAAAAGTCCATGGCTTGAAAACTTTATAACAAGAATAAAAATGGCTCCAAGTGGGGGAAAGGACTATTAGGACGTAGAGAATCTAGAAAACCATGGCAAAGGCCTTATTCATTGGGAAAACAGAGAACAAAACCAAAAAAAAAAATTAAAAAATATATATATATATGTACAGAGAAGAACCATCAAAGACTTATTCCAAAAGTTTTAGATCTTGCCCATTGTAGGCAAGAGGAAAATTAGTATCATCTTGGTAAGCCAAGTAAAAGGTGTTTTCACCAACCACTTGTCTGATTTTTAAAGTCACCCTCCATAAAGAATAAAACTTCTTATGGGCTCCTTTAGGCTGTTTCCTTATATCCCAAAGTAGGAATGAATCTCCTACAGCAAAATTTCTTTGTCTTGTCCTCTTGTCAAAAATTATTTTAACCATCTATTGATGTTTTCCAATTTGATCCACCACGTGTTCTCTATGTTCTTCCAATTTATTGAGATACATAACTCTTTTGTCAAGTGCAGATTTGAACTCATAATCTTAAATTGCATTTTGTAAATAAAGGGTTGTGATTTCCAAAGGTGTGGGAAAGGTACTATCAATTCCATAAACCAGCTGAAAAGGTGACATACCAATAGCTCTCTTACATGTTTTCCTATCAGCCCATAGTGCATCATATAGCTTTTTATGCCAATTTTTCTAATTCTCATCTACTAGCTTTGATGCAGGAGCATCCAGTGGTGTAAGGGCAATCTTGCATCACTCAAAAATAGTTAAATTTCAAGTTTCTCAGTTTTTAGATGTTTTTATATTTTTGGATACCCTTTTCGTCATAATGAAATTCCCAATTTACGGTTTTTCATTTCGGTTCCTGGGTTGAAAGATATTG
>VDFB02179617.1:27348-59699 GCA_007258455.2 Sequoia sempervirens
TGTAGGTAATTGCTTCTTCTTCCTCTTCTACATGCGAACCTTCTTTCTGCCTTCATCCTCCGCTTTCCTCCCTCAGGTTTAACCCTCTTCTCAATTGCTCTTGTAATGCATCAACCTGTCTCTGGAGGGCTGCCAATGCATCTCTTCCACCAACATCTCTGCCACCCCGACCACCTCTAGCACCACCATGCCTACCAGGCATCACTCTTGGAGGCATCTTTCTTGACCTCGACCCACAACCACAGTCCTGGTGTGAACTGCCTCATGATCGGTGATATGTCCACATGCTCAAGAAAACCTCGCTCTGATACCACTTGATGAGAGCGCGGCGGGAACCACAGTAACCCACAAAGCTAGAGAATGTTTATTATTCAGAAAATGGAACTTCTTCATGTACATGCAGAGGATCTCAAATCCCCAAGTTCTACAACACATGCAAGTTACAGAAAGCTACAGAATCACCCTTTCGCAATATGCGAGCTTGTCCCCAAAAAGTTACCCAAAAATTAGAAAACCCGCCCATAAATAGAGCTCCTCATTTTTTGGAGCCAAAAAAACATTCAATTTGAGTTTAGGCGGTTTGGCGCCAAAAATTTACAACATGAAGTTCAAATTTCAAAAGAGCATTTGCAATGGTATCTTCTAGAAAGTGCGCCAACTTCGCGGGGTCATAACTTTTGATCCAGGACTCTGATTCGCAAACCGTTCGAACCGTTGGAAAGGTCTCGAAGTCAAGAACGCGCTCAAAATTGGCTATGCCAATTTCGACAAGTTTTGGGTCCATTCTGGAAGCTCTAAGTGCCTCAAACCCCACTCAAAAGATTTTCAGGTGCAAATCTGGGAAACTAAAACTGCAATATCTTTCAACCCAGGAACCGAAATGAAAAACCGTAAATTGGGAATTTCATTATGACGAAAAGGGTATCCAAAAATATAAAAACATCTAAAAATCGAGAAACTTGAAATTTAACTATTTTTGGGTGATGCAAGATTGCCCTTACACCACTGGATGCTCCTGCATCAAAGCTAGTAGATGAGAATTAGAAAAATTGGCATAAAAAGCTATATGATGCACTATGGGCTGATAGGAAAACATGTAAGAGAGCTATTGGTATGTCACCTTTTCAGCTGGTTTATGGAATTGATAGTACCTTTCCCAAACCTTTGGAAATCACGACCCTTTATTTACAAAATGCAATTTAAGATTATGAGTTCAAATCTGCACTTGACAAAAGAGTTATGTATCTCAATAAATTGGAAGAACATAGAGAACACGTGGTGGATCAAATTGGAAAACATCAATAGATGGTTAAAATAATTTTTGACAAGAGGACAAGACAAAGAAATTTTGCTATAGGAGATTCATTCCTACTTTGGGATATAAGGAAACAGCCTAAAGGAGCCCATAAGAAGTTTTATTCTTTATGGAGGGTGACTTTAAAAATCAGACAAGTGGTTGGTGAAAACACCTTTTACTTGGCTTACCAAGATGATAATAATTTTCCTCTTGCCTACAATGGGCAAGATCTAAAACTTTTGGAATAAGTCTTTGATGGTTCTTCTCTGTACATATATATATATATTTTTTTTAATTTTTTTTTTTGGTTTTGTTCTCTGTTTTCCCAATGAATAAGGCCTTTGCCATGGTTTTCTAGATTCTCTACGTCCTAATAGTCCTTTCCCCCACTTGGAGCCATTTTTATTCTTGTTATAAAGTTTTCAAGCCATGGACTTTTTTTTCCTTATTTACCCTCTTTGAAGTCCTTGTTGTTATCTTATAAGTCTTTTACCTAATGTTTATCTTTTAAGGTCACCAGTTCCTCAATTTTCGTAACATCTGTCGCAGGTTTCTTGAGTTTTATAACTCATGTCGCCACTTTCTTTAAGTTCGTAACCCATTTGTCAGTTTCTCAAGTTTCATAACTTTGTGTTAGTGACTTAATTCTTGCCATAGTCTGCCCCTATGTTGCCTTCAAGCAAGTCGTCGAATCAAAGGTTACCACAACCAATCAATTCTAGATTTTGGTTGCCAAGTTACCAATCCAAGCGACTTGGCGACATACCTTCATTTTTTCTCATTTCAAGGCGCCATACAATTTGGAGATGTCTAATCATATTGAAGAGTGTACGTCTTTTAAAGCAATTTCCTTCTTTAAAAAATAGGGAGTCGAGTATTTCATAAATGCGGTACATGCAGATGTGATGACAACTTAAATGCAAGGTGGTGGGAGATTTGCACCTATGTTTACATATTATATTTCATACCCATCTTTCTCGTTATTTTAGTATGTTCATCTCCCCGAAGGTTAAGAACTTATGTAAACTACTATAGGGAACTTCTTGTTGAATGTGAGAGACACAAACATCAAACCTCTAGATTTGAGAGAATTGTGGGGGCACTTGGAGAGTGAAGGAGTTTCCGCATTGAATGAGAGGTTTGTGGTGAGTGGTTTGGCTAATGCTGGTGGAATACTTGAAGTGGTAGATTGTTTTGAACTTGTGGTTGCCTACGCAAAAAGGCACGTTCTTGAAACACAAGAAATTAGAGCAGTGGACAGGTCATTGGTTATCAAGGTCACTCCTAAAGCTATGTCTCAAGCTCTTGGTTTCCCAGTGGAACTACCATTTGAGAAAATGTTTGTTGCAATTGTTGATGAATTCTTCAAAGAAAAAGAAGATTGGTGTAAAAATTCGATGGCTAAAACCTGGTTGAAGTTTGCAAGGAAAGGTAAGTCCTATTTACCCCCTAAGCTTAAAAAGACACATTTTAAGGATGAGATTTTTAATGCCATTACTCTATTGCATCATGTCATTGGTAATGGAGACTCTAAAATATTTGAAGACTAGATGTGTTTATTTATTTTGAAAATCTATGAGGAGGATGTCTTTATTAATTGGGGTGAAATTATATGTCATCATTTGAAAGAGAAATTGCTGAATTATCAGAAGTGTACCACTTTTCACATGTGCTCCTATCTAATATATCTTGTTTCCAGTCTTAAAAATGTTTGGTCAAGGTTGAAAATGCAGGGTGCACCGGTACCGAGCATGCCTATATACAAATTTGTTCCACAACTCACTAAACGGTTTGGAATGGAAAATTACAGCCATGTTAATGATTCCTTCTTAATGGATACTGCCAGGATGCTGGAAGGGAAATTAGAAGTGTGCTTCTCTCTAGATTCTATGTCCTTGATAATGAGATATGGGTTTTTTACATTCAGTTTGATAAATTTTCTTATTTTAGAATTAGCGGATTTGAAGGCGCTCCATTGAAGTTACCCAGATACCCGGATGACCTTATTGTATTTCTAGAGGTTTGTAGACAAATGGCCGAGGTAAATGTTAAATATTTGAAAATGGGTAAGAAAGGGTATTATTTTCCATTAGTATTTTCTTCTTTCACATGCAAAAGTAATTAGGTTGCCAAACAAGATTGTGAGGCCTTGAGACAATTCAATTTTCCTAATTGTTTTGGAAGAACCAGTTTTGATAGTAAAGGTTTCATTAGACAAAATTGTCATGGTGGGAGCTCCTATGCGCATATTCCATGTATTGAAGATTTTTGGGAGGATTTTGTTAATGAATTTGAAGTTTTTAGAAGAGAGAATATGAGGTTAACTCTTAAAGAGATTCAAGATTTTGAGTTGCCTCTATGCATCCCATAAAATGTATTTGAGAATTCAATGATTCTCCATCTTGATTATGGTAATTTTTTGTCAGGGTTTTCCATGTGTTGATTTAAATAAGGAAGAGTGCTCTGATATTCACGAGGGATTAGTTTCAGTTATTGAGAAGACTTAGGATTGGCTAGTGGGTAAATGGAAGCAGTGCGTGGGTTCTACCCATGGTTCAAAACCTTCAAGCGGAAAGGAGACAAGGTCATCAACTCAGGCTTTGAATGTCACCCCGCCAACAAGACTTGTAGATAAATCATCTAGATCAAATTCACACAGGGGGAGATAGAGAAAAATTGGAGGATGTGACCAAGTTGAAGTCCACATATGAATAGAATTTACCCTCCTCTTCCCCTAAGCAAAGTGAAGATCAGGATAAGATCGCAACTACAGATTTTGGGAATATGTTCCAAAATATTACCGATGGTAATGTTTTTCCTCCTTTGTCTAAAGATGTACCCTTCCCATCTAAAAATTTAGTTAATACTCCTCACAAACAATAATTTCTTGTTGCTAGAAGTACAAGTGACAACACAACTACAACATTCCCAGGTTGGTTGAAAAAGGTGGTGGAAAAGAAGAGAAAATCAATTCCTTCTGTTGTGGTAGAAGTTGAACCGTAGCCAAACTTCTTTAGGGTTCTGCTAAGCCTAAAAAGGATAGGAAAACATCCAGGATAATAAATGATGATGCCTCGGGACACCAATTGCTGGAAGTGGCAGATCCAATAGGAGAGCTGAATGAAAATGAAATTACTAAAAATGATTATAAGATCACTCATATGGATATGGGACTTGCTACCCTTGAAGGGGATGTATACCATGTCAGTTTCTCTGTTAATGGTCTAATTAAATGCATCAAGGATGAACAAAAATAAAACATTAAATTGCAATCTCAAGTACTCACTCTCAGCCAGTTTATTTCCTCTTTAATTTCTACTCCTATTATTGAAGAAAGCACTAGCTCTCATATTGAGAGAGTTGATTCTAAAACTTTGCAACAGGTTAAAAGGAGCATGATCTATTCAAAAGGTGCCAATGAATGGATAGAGATGACCTCCTAGAACACTTTATCATACCTTGGGGAGACTTCTCCTTTCTATTCAAAAGTTAGTTCAAAAAGGAAGGAATTATTAGTAGAACTGCAACATATGAGAAAAGAACAAACTATTCTTTTTGTATTGTCCAAGGAAGTTACAGATTTGGTTAATCTAGATCCAATTACATTAATTTGGGAGAAAATTGTGAATGATCCAAAAGAAGTTGATCCAAATTGGGCTGATTTTTTGGAATGGCATTTGAGCATATATGATAATGTCATCAAAGAGAGTAATATCGCAATGGGGAAATATTTGGACATACTAGTTGAAATCAAAGAAAATTTTCATAACCTAGGTGTAGAAATCATGGATGAATTTGAAGAGAAAATTTTGGAATTTAGGGAAATTTCTATGAAATTCAAAGAAACGTATAAAGAGGAAATATTTGAAACATCCACAACTACTTGGGAATCCTTCTCTAAGCTCGAAAAAATGGAAATCCATTTGAAGTCCTACAAGACAACACGAGACAAAATGAATCAAATTGTAGCTGATGCTAAGAGAAACTTAAACAGATGGAAGAATCAGTTACAGATAACTACTACTCCAGGTGGCAAGAACATTACTGCAGTTATTACCAAGTACCAAGAATATAGAGTGAGGAAGAGGGAAAAGGAAAATTTGTTGGGAACCATGAAGATTGTGGAGGTTGAAGATGAAAAGCTTGGGATCATTGAAGAATGATGCTTATCTATTTTTAGCATCAACTTAGTTTAGCTCTTTTTCTTTTGAAAAAGACTTTATTTTGCATTATGTTTAAACGGTTGTCTTCAAGAATTTGTTATTTGAAACTTATTTTCAAGACTTTAAATAGTGTGGGGTAGAGAGGGATCTCTCTCTCTCTCTCTCTCTCTCTCTCTTTTGGGAAAACTTTGATTTTCTCAAAAGAAAGACATAAAGTTTCTCTAAACTTATTTCTTTCGATATGAATATGCTATGGTGAATTATGCAAATATAATCTTTGAATTAGGGTGCATAATATTATTTTGTTTCTATGGATACGTCATCAGTGTATGTTTATATTGAAATGGTTATCTGTATGGAATTTATTGCTGTGAAATGTTGATTTGTGAATGAGAATTTTATAGTATATTTGGAAAGTTTTGCGATCATTATTATTGAAATTGATATTGTTTGAATACACCTTTCAAATATTTTTGGTTGAAAGCATTACCTTTATTTGTTTTTTGGTTAAAAGAAACACAGATTTAAATTTATTGCATATCATATAAGGTAGCTGCCACCTTGTTTAAAAGAAGAGAATCAAAATAGAATATCATCATATCTGATTAACTGTTGTTTACATTTGTCATCTCCATGGGTGATAGAATATAGAGTTAGGTGACAAACTTGTGAACCAAAAAAAGATTATAAGAAGCTTCCTTTGGAAAGGGAACATGAATGATGCCAAAAAAATCCCTTTAATCTCACTAGACAACATGGTGTTAGAAAAACTAAAAGGAGGAGTGGGCTTGCATGATATATCAAAATGTAATTAGGCTTTTGGTGGGAAACTCATTTAGCAAATGTATACCAAACCAGAGTCAACATGGTGATCCTTGATGAGGGAAAAATATCTTGACAACCAAGATCCTAAGATAATTTTTAAAATTTCTAATCCTCGTAAAGGGTCAACCATGTGGAATTTCATGATCTCGTGCAGAAAGGTGGTTACATAATTTATTTCATGGGAGGTCAATAAGGGAGATGAAGTTAACTTTTGGAGTGATTCGTGGAATGGGCATCCACCTTTGGGAAATTTTCAAGAGTTATAATCAGCAATCCTAGTATTTTCTCAGATGTGGGGGACAAGGCTAATAGATTATGTCAAATCAGTTGAGTCTCCATCAGGGAGAGTTGTTTGGAAAGAATTTTCTTTAGAGAAAATATAAAAAAATCAACAAGATTTACTAGAACAGATCATGAACAATAGAATAATATTCTTATCAAGGAAAGTTGATCGGGTAATATGGGAACCATCCAAAAATGGATCTTACTCAATCAAGCAGGGGTGACTCTACTCAATCTCAGAGGGCATTCTCGTTCTTTTAGAACAGTGTGGTTTTACTAAAAGTGGGTAGTTTTTCATGTTTAGTAATGAGAAAAAGAGCTTTGACAAGTGATCGTCAAGTTAGGTATTGTTGAGCCTTTCAATTTTTTCTTATGTAACCAAACTCTTGAGGATCATGATCATTTGTTTTTGCAATGTCCTTTTACTCAATCCTGTTGGCTCTTTTTTTGGATAAAATGAACTATTATGCTCCATTGCCAAACTCCATTTGGGAACTTTTCTTTGCCTGGCCTGTGCTATACAAAACCTCCTTTTTTGCATGTATCTAGCAAGCTATCCCAATATTGGTTGTATGGACCATATGGTGGGAAAGGAATAAATGCATTTTCAGAAAAAATTCAGCATCTATCCAATTTGTTCATGTTTTTATTGAAAAGTCGATTTCAAAGGTAGTAAATACCTGGGTACAAGATAATAAAAATGTGGGGGAAATATTTTCATCATGGAATTGTTGGTATATGGCTTTAGGAGATTCTTCTAGGCTGCTAGTGTTTTCATTGATGGCAACTAGAGTCAGTAGCATGGTCTGCAGTTTAGAGGTAGTTCATACCGGCAAGGAAAGTAGAAGACAATACTCTACAAGGAGAGTGTATGAAGAACAAAGTATCTAGTCAGTAAGTTGGTCTAGATACTTCATTGGATCATTATTTTTTTGTGTGGATCCCAAGGGATTATTTTCAATCATGTATGCTATCTATTTGATAAGTTTTATGATATTACACTGATCCATGTATGATTTTGGAGATTCGGTAGAATAATTTATTGCTTATTTTCTCATTGTGGCCGGCCTGTTGCGTATGGTGTGTTCTAGATGTATGAGGAGTATGTGTTTAACTATTTCTTATATTGGGAATTTTGGTTTGGGTCCCTACTATAGTCTAGCCGACTTGTGTGGGTATGCGTTAGTTATAATTGGAATTTGGAGCCAACTTGTGGAAAAGTATTATATTTTGTTCTAAAGCCAACATACATAAAATTCTTGTTAATAGGTATATAAAAGAGATCATAAAATATTTTTGAAAAAGATAGAAGTGTGTAGATCAAGAAGAGTGAAGGTGTAAGAGAAAAAAAGTATAGAAAAGTTATGTGAGGTAATATCAAAAGATTTGTTTGAATAACATAAGTGTTTTTGTATGCAGAGCAGAGTAGAAGAGCAATCTGGATAAAAGATCCAAAATCTAATTGTGTGCTTCATTGGAACTAAATCCAAGAATTTTTAGATGCTAAATTCTCAGTTCAACATTTTGTTATAATATCAAATATATTTTGTAAGGCAGCGAGCCTTCTCTTTTGAGCAGTGAGCTCTAGGCAGTGTACCTGAATGCAAGTGCATTCCCCTTTTTATCATACTTTTAACAGAGTATACTTTGTGGATTAATCTCCACCATGGTTTTTCCCCTAATAGGGTTTCCATGTAAAAATCTTGGTGTTATGGTGTTCACATTGTCTTATTAATGTGCATGCATGTTTCCTTGTATTTATTTGTTGTGAATGCTATTAGAAGTTAAATATTGTTGTTTAAGATCTAATTTGAGATTCAAAATTGTGAAACACTGATTCACCCCCCTCTCAATGTTCCTGGTGTTCAACAATTGGTATTAGAGCAGGTTCCTCTTTTGAGTTTAACATATTGAGATGGATCTTGGATTACAATGGATGCATGTGGTCTTCAACAACAGCTTATGGTGGCACTTGATGATCTTGATCAGTCTAAAGAAGAGGTCATGGAACTAAAAGCAAGCCTTGTGGCTTCCGAAAAATTCATTCAATCATTGAAGAATAAAATAAATGAATCAAGGGAAAAGAGAAAAGAACTATGTGGTCAGTTGAAACAAAAAGAAAGAAGAGGCCCGAAAGATGTTCATCTAAATCAAACCCTAAAAGAAATAACAAAAGAATGTGAAAAGCTTGCCAGAGACAATACTGCTCTAAAGCTTGAAACAAAATCTCTGGAAATGAAGTTAACTAAAGAGATTGAAGAAAGAAAGAAGAATGAGGAGAATCCAGTCCAATCCTTGAAAGAGAAATTTGAGGAATGCAGTAGAGTAAATAATGGATTCATTCAGTTGGAGATTGAACTGCAAAATCCAAAAACAATGAACAAGAGCTTGAGAGACAGGTAGTTATTCTCAGAGATGAGCTTGCAACTACAAATTTTTTTAAGGAAAAGTTTAGGATCAATTCTGCTAAGCTTGATGAAATAAATAAAGGACAAAAGGATGCAAATGATAGGTGAGGTCTTGGCTATGAGAAGGATGTGAGCTCCGGATCTGAACAAAAGGACCCTGAAAAGAAGAACAAAGGAAGAAGATATCTGGTAAGGTAACCTAATGCTCAAAAATTTAATGGATATTGCTTTGTTTGTAATAAATTTGGGAATATGGCTTCTCAGTGTAGAAGTAAGATAAGTTTTCGAAATCCATCATTTTCTGGTCAATGTTTTAACTGCAAAAACTTTGGTCATAAGTCATTAGAATGCAGAAGCATGTTTGTCAATAAAAGGAATGTTAAATGTTATATCTGTGGGAAGTTTGGACATGTTTCCAATCAGTGTAGATCAGGAGGAAATCAGTGGAATGGATGGTATAAGAAGAAGTATCTGGTATGCTAAAATTGTAACAAATCTGGTCACATTGCAAGATTCTGCAGAAACATAAACATGAATAAAAGAGGTCCAGTTTATCAAGGAAGAAATTCACCAAAAAGAAACAAAGGAAAAGAAAAAGCATTTGTGGAAGAGATAAGAGATCAGATGAAGAAAACATGGGTAAAGAAAAATGAAACTGATGAAGGAAATAAGGTTGTATCGAAAGCTCCCTTTGGTAATTCTTCTAGCAATTGATTTTAGGCTAGTGGCCTAGGGGGAGTTTCTCATGAAAATCTATTGTCCCCCTGTGTATAGCTAGATTTGAATTGTAGGATGGCATTGATCATTGTGTTATTCATTATCAAATGTATCAGCAATCATTTGTTGAGTTGGAAAAAATGTTAAAGGTTCGTAGTCAGACTCTTCGCTTGTTGTCTGAGTTTGCAGAGTAACCAAAACTTCTAGGGAAACACATTTAATGCAGTAGGAAGTTAAGTATGTAAAGTTATAAAATGGCATTTGGAACCCTAATTTGTCACTGTGCATTGAAGGAGAACCGTTGGAGAACCTTTTCAGCAAAATTTTGGAGTGAAAAGTCAATTTAGCAGCAAATTTTCTAGGTATTTCTATTGATTATTAATTTTATACTCATTCCATGATCGGTAGAAACCTATTCAGTACAAAAAATGAAACAAATTAAAGGAACAATAATTATGGATGAGTATAGTAGTCAAAAGGTTAGGGATGTGAGAAATTTTTTGTCTCACGTTGAATTGAAGAAGCTTGGAGGAGTGAAACACAAGAATCTAGATATCTGGAATGAATTTCCTCATTTTGTCAATGCAAAGGTTGTCTGGTTTATCTTGAACATATTAGATGGTGATATCCTTACTCTGGATAAACCCTATCAAATATCTAAGGATGTAATAAAAAATCTAACAGGTTTGTGCATTGGTGATGTCCCTAAAAAGAAATTGATTTGAAATTTTGAAGTTGAAGCCCTAACTGGCGTAACAGGAGATCAAAGGGCATTGCTAATTACATCGATCAAAGACCCATTAACAAGGTATATTGCATATGGAATTTCATGAAAGATTTTCTTCACAAACCAGGAAAGATCAACATCGACAAGTGCAGTCTAAATTGCACACAAGATGATAATAGAAAATGAAGAATTTGATCTTTGTGGATTGTTGAAGGATCAACTAATGGAGAATGTGCAATTGAAAAAGGACATAGATTACTCTTTCAAGTTTGGTACCTTGGCTATATGCATTATGATGTATTTCTTGAATTGCTTTCCTCTAAATGACAATGTAGTATGGAAGAAAAATATGTCGGTCTGCAAGCAAATCTTTGAGCATTTCAATTCTTTTGAAAATGGTGAACAATTTTATGAGAAATTCTTTGGAAATTTGTTAAGAAAGTTTGGTATTCCTCTTCTTGTAAAAGCAATTGAAATTGGATCATCCTCCGGTAAGTCAAAGAAAAAGCAGAAGAGAGAAAGAGAGTTGGTTGGTGACACTCCTCCAACGCCTAAGTCAACAAAACTTGAAGGAAAATCTAAAAAGTAGATAGTTGAGGATGTAGTCGATGAAAACTCTGAGGAATATACACCAAGAGATCAACCAAATCTAGTTTAACTGGTTGTGGTTATTAGAGACGAAAGTGATGAAGAAGGTTCCCTACTCAAAGCAAAGATATTGCAGATTGTTCAAGAAGAAAATGGTATGAAAAAGATAACTGACATATGGATGAATGGTCCATCATATGAACAGGACCTCATTGAAGACACTCTAGGAAGACACTTTATTGATAATAACATTGATCTAAAAAGACTATAGGATGTGCTTCTGGAAGAATTTATTGAATGTATCAAGGAGGCTATGGGCTTTGTGTCTCAGGACATAAATGAAGATGAAATAATCTCACATCTGAAGATGCAGTTTAGGCTATCTCTTGCCAAATTGAAGAAGAAAATGAACATACTAAGACAATGCATTGACTCGGCGAATAAGATCTTCAATTACTATCCCAAGTGGCCTCACATGGTTGGAAAATACAAGGACAAGTTGGAAAAGATTGAGAATGAGCTTGTCAGAATCAGACATGACTACAATATGGTTCAAGACAAGGATGAAGAAGTGAAGAAGAAGATTCATGAGCTGCAAGTTGAACATGCAAATATTCACTCTGCCAAAAACACTCTTATGGACTCCTAGAAAGTGAAGGACCTGACTGAATGTAGATTAGAGAAAATGGTTGAAGTTTTAAAGAAAGGAGAAAAGCTAGAAGAAACCATCACCATTATCGAATCCCTTGTTCAGATCATTAATAGAACATCAAAAAATAATAGTTTGATAATTGCTACTGGGATTGTAGTGGACTCTTGGAAGAAAGTTCTCCCTGAAATGAAAGATAAGTATAAAATAATTTTTTTATTTATGTGGTAGTTGCAAATTCTTCAAATTTTGATCAATTTCTACAATCAACAAAGGGGGAGAAAATGCAGTAAGGAAGAGTACAGTAAACAAGCTTAGGAAAGTAGTGGAAGTTTTTTTCATTAATGTCAAAGGGGGAGAGATTGCAATGAAAAATTACTTGACATCCAAAGGGGGAGCAGTGTTTTTTTGTAAGTGTTTTGCAGTTGTTTCGTCATGTTGTGAAGTTTTGAATTTTGGTTTCGACACTTAGTCATTTTTACAATTAGTCATTTTTCACTAAGTGTTGCCATCAATGACAAAGGGGGAGATTGTTGGAATATGGATTTAGGAGATTTTTCTTGGATGCTAGTGTTTTCATTGATGGCAACTGGAGTCAGTAGCATGGTCCATAGTTTACAGGTTGTTCATACCGGCAAGGAAAGTAGAAGACAATACTCTACCGACAGAATGTATGAAGAACAAAGTATCCGGTTGGTAAGTTGGGCTGGATACTTCACCGGATCATTATTTTGTTGTGTGGATCCCTAGGGATGCTTTTCAATCACGTATGCTATATTTTTTATAAATTTTATGATATTACACTGATCCATGTACGAGTTTGGAGATTTGGTAGAATAATTTATTGCTTATTTTCTCACTGTGGCCGACCTTTTGCATATGGCATGTTCCAGATGTATGAGGAGTATGTGTTTAACTATTTCTTATATTGGGAACTTTGGTTTGGGTCCCTAATATAGTATAGCCAACTTGTGTGGGTATGCATTAGTTCTAATTGGTGTTTGGAGCCAACTTGTGGAAAAGTATTATATTTTGTTCTAAAGTTGACATACAATAAAACTCTTGTTAATAGGTATATAAAGGAGATTGGAAAATATTTTTGAAAAAGACAGAAGTGTGTAGATCAAGAAGAGTGAAGGTGTAAGAGTTAAAAAGTATAGAACAATTATGTGAGGTAATATCAGAAGATCTGTTTGAACAATAGAAGTGTTTTTGTATGCAGAGCAGAGCAAAAGAGCAATCTAGATAAAAGATCTAGAATATGATTGTGTGCTTCATTGGAACTGAATCCAGGAATTGGTAGATGCTAAATTCTCAGTTCAACATTTTTTTATAATATCAAATATATTTTGTAAGGAAGTGAGCCTTCTCTTTTGAGTAGTGAGCTCTAGGAAGTGTGCCTGAATGCAAGTGCATTCCCCTTTTTATCATACTTTTAACAAAGTATACTTTGTGGATTAATCTCCACTGTGGTTTTTCCCCTAACAGGGTTTCCAAATAAAAATCTTGGTGTTATGGTTTTTACATTGTCTTATTAATGTGCATGCATGTTTCCTTGTATTTATTTTTTGTGAATGCTATTAGAAGTTAAATATTGTTTTTTAAGATCTAATTTGGGATTCAAAATTGTGGAACACTGATTCACTCCCCCCTTCTCAGTGTTCCTAGTGTCCAATAGGGATAATTTCATATTGAAGAATTGGAAGCATATAATGCTTCCTTTTAAAGGAATTTTGAAACAACCCCACAATGCAAAAGTGGACATGAGTACAATAAGATGGCTCCCACCATTGGAAGGATTCTATAAATTGAACTTTGGCGGGGCATCTAGAGGAAATCCTAGCACTTCAGGGGAAGGAATTTGCATTAGGGATACAAGAGGTATTGTTAAAGCAACTAGATCAATAACTCTACCATCGGGCACCAATAATATCTTGAAGTCAATGGCCCTACATCACAGACTACTTCTTGCAAGGAAACTCCATATCAAATAAATTCATATAGAAGGTGATTCTCTGGTAGTGATCAATTCTTGCAAAGAAAGATCTTATTTCAATTGGTCCATGAGGTATGTGTTGTAGATTGTATGGAAACTGTTAGAAGAATTTGCTGATTTTCAGATCTCCCATATCTATCGAGAGGGCAATGTTCTTGCAGATCAGCTAGCTAACATGGGGTGTGACAAGAAGGAATTTTTTTCCAAGAGAATATTAACAATATTTAGGAATTAGCAGAGTTAAGGGAAATAATAGAAAAAAATTGCATTTCTTTATCTTAAGCTAATTCATCCAATGGGTCTCGAGTTCATTTTTTCAAATTTCAAATTCTTTATCTTTCATGGATGGATTGTTTTTTAAAGTATATTATAAAGATGCTAATTATTTCAATAACCCTCATCAAAATGAAATCAGCTATCAAGAAAGTGATAACGCACATGCGTAATCAATGGTTGAAGTGGCCTTTGATGAGATGGCTAGCAGATTCTTTTATTTTAGTTTTGTAACCAAGTTAAATTTGGAGCAGTGGAAGAATGGACTTGTTAACTTATCTATGTCCACAAAGCTTTATCGGTGCATGATATTTTGAGATTTGTTGTGGTAATGACCTCAGCGTTGAATGCCTTACTCTATATGAGTATAGTATCTGTACTAAGCATGTTTAATCATAATTAACTCACATGCTTATGAAGAGGAGGTGGAAAAAATTACATTACGGGGACTACAAAATGCATGCGAATGGACAAAATTCAAACATTTTTCATTGCCAAAGTAGATTTGAAATGTGTTGGCAATCAATCCTTATCTTTTCTATAGTTCTCTATTTGGGAAATGTGGTAGTGAATGGATTTATTAGTCATTGTTGAGCTAATGAGAACCATAAAAAACTTTCCTAAAGGTGATACTTGTTTGTTACATTCTCAACAGAGGAATTGATAGCTTTTTTTTTTTAATGTTTCAAGTTAATCTTTCATGTGCAGGGTTCAAGCTAATGGAATTGTGAGTTCACAACTATAAAGTGCCAGTGGAAGTGCAGGAATGGGAAGAGTCATTCTCTAATTGCATTGAAAGGGAACATTTGCATTTAGTCTTCAAAGTAAACTACTCGTCGGTACTGAAATGTGTTAAAACAATCACTGGAGAAGAGGTCTTTAATTCACACAGACTCAGTGTGAATTATTTTCCCAGAAAACCTCCTGTTGATCTTCATGTCCAATAATCTTGACTGGGCACAGAATTACAACTCTCAACAAATGATAGCAAACAAGTTAGTTTTTTGACACTACCTGGCAGATAATGCATTGTTAAAAGGGGTGCAACAATATGACTTTAACAAGGGAGATGGCTTTGTGGGAGGACTTTTTCTTCATCACTTCATCACAAAAAAGGTATGCAGAGGTGTTTCAAGGAATTATTTTGTCTAATATGCATGATTCCTCATCCTTTTTCAATCAAGCACTCAATAAATATCATTTTGAGTTCAACTGGGAGGAAGAGGACCGGTTTAAAAGGAAATATCAAGCCATCTCTTTCCTTAAAACTCATAATTGTAGTAAAGGTTTGCAAGTATCTGGGGCACCATTAATTCATAGGGGTAACACAATGGATCCTCAAGTTCCAAACATTAATATTATAGTTCATTCTCAAACAATTGCAGCAAGTCAAATGAAGGTGCTTTCTCATGGAGTACAAAATGAAAACTCTATTTTTTGTCCTTGTTGGGGTGGATTTAAATCTAGCTCATTCTAGTATTAATCAATTAAGGCAGGCATGTAAATAGGTTTCAGTTAGTTTCATATGTTGTTTCATGTAGTGCTTCAGTTAGTCTTATGTATAGGATGAAAATATCTATAGTTTTATATGGGGAAATTGTAGTGAATGTGGGTTAAGTTGATGCTTTTGATAAAGGCAACCATTTTTGGTATTGGGTTGTATTGGGGATATAGGTAGCAGGTAAAAACTTTTAGCATATGCATATTTTGAAGACTTATCTCTCTGCCATTTTTGGAAATTTTGTAATTATCTTTTTATATTAATATATTATATAGGCTTATAGCCTTTCGCCAAATAAAAAAAAATTGATGCAAGGAAAAAATTTCAATTGCTTTGATTTCTAGCATAGTTCACACTTCATTTGGGCTCTAATTAATGAATTTTATGTCATGTTTGATAAAATTATAGTGTGTATGCTCTCTTCTTGCACTTCATGTGAGACTAAAGATCAAAATCACTCTTAGTTTACAAATGTTATACACACCCAAGGAGTACTAGTAAAGTATGCTCTTCTCTTGTGCTTCTTGCAAGCTAATGAGTCTCATTATTAGTTAGTTTTCTAATGTTTTTATGGATACTCATAGACATTTCTAGACACTTATTTCATACATATTCCTAAAATTTAATATCTTTTATGCTATTCCTCATTATGCAAACCTGAACCTGATTTGAAGTATATGGAAATATGGTTATAATGTGATAGTTATTGTATAATTGATGTGTGGATATGTATGAATTGCAATGAATACATGTGATCAAGCTATGTATATTGGTATTGTGTAGATGTTGTATGAACTAAATCTTTGCAACCAAGGACCTAGAGGAGGTAGACTATAGCCTGCAACAATTGGGAGGCACAACCCATAGCCAAAGGAGTTTCTAGACAACGATGCAATGGAGCTTCTAGAATAAGCTGAGTAGAAAAATTGCAAAAATGGAGGCACTTATTGAGGATGATTGTGCATTATCATGACATTCAATAAAGAAACTAAAGAAGAATAACTCTATTACAGTTGGGAGTCTAACATGACTGTTTCAACAACCCATGTTCTAATTCTTGTTGTAGTAGGTTCATAGTTCTATTTGGACTCTTCTTCCTTTTTAAATTATGGTTTAGTTGATCAGAAATTATCACACTCTTTTATGTAGGGAGTGGTAATTTATGATTTTAGTTTAGAGTCATTATTTCAATAAACTCCCATATGCCTATATGTATGGTTCGGTGGTTGAGGCATTAGTTAAGTTGGTTAATTATAAAGTAGCAAATATAGCAATAAGATAATTTAAGTTAAGTTCTTATTTTACACAAATAATGTTCATGATATTATGAGTAAGATATTTCAACAAAATCTTAGATTGTGATATTTTGAGTTATGCAATGAATGGTTTCTCATTATTATCATTATTACATTAATATAAGTAGCTAGAGTTGGGTTAAACCTATGGAGACAATCACTTGAGCAAGAGCCACTCAAGGTAACTATTCCCCACTTTATCTTTTGCACATTCATATCTGTTGTAGTAGTTACTTCATGAATGCATGTTATCTTAATTAGATTCCTTATGTTATGAATGCATTCATGAATGGATCTTGTCTTACATTCATGATTTATTTTTCTTCAATATGTTGTACTTTGGAGTGTAGGTTTAATTAACAATACTAGTTAATTTTAGGATTCAAATCTTAACAATGAACTAGTCATAGTCTTTCACTGTAGGTACCCATAGTGATAATGCCAACGTTACTTCTTTTATTGTTATGCAGTTTATGATTTCTTAGGATGTGCAAACACCTATGCTAGGATGATATAGGTAGTCTTGAGTCTTTGGAAGCACATACAATGCTGACATCATCACAAGCTTATGATTAGCCCTAGTTGATAATTTGGTGAGGGTCTTTCCAAGGATTTAGTGGACTATTCAGTTAGGTTTTCCTTTGAATTGTGTGTCTAACACCAAGTCTATTGGACATTAGTAGGGAATCTACATTTTTTTCACTATTTCTAAGGATGGTACTACTTTCAAAGATTCATTTATGTTATTTTCAAGATTTTATAGTTTAAAATTTTTCTTTCAGTATTAGGAAAATTGGGTTTTATTCCTTGAAATACCAAAATATTTCATTAACATTATGCAAGAGTCATTTCTATGAAAAGTCACACCTATTGTATATGGAGACAAAGAGACGATTTGGGAATATTTCTCCCCTCAAATCGACAAGCTAGAGCAGATATTGGTGACCATAGTGATTAGATCAAGTGTATTCCTTACAAAGAACTTTACCTTTCACCAACATCTACTACAAACACAGAGGAGATCTTCCAAACCATGGTTGATGTAGCAATGGATGATCCACCAGAACATGCATCTTTTGAATTTACCATTACCAACCAAGAAAGTTCCACTATCCTAAAGAATATACTTCCTTCAATGATATCTATCTTATATGGCTTGGTAATTAAGGGTGCATACACATTTTTGTTCAAGTTTGATGTCCTATGTAGGTAGATACGACTACACAACTAATGCTCATAGGATCAAACTATTTATTACAACTTTGAAGGATGATACCATGAGATGGTTTATGGGACTTGGTAGAGATGCTATTCCAGATTGGAACATTATGAAAATAAAGTTCCTAGAAACATACTAGAACTATTATAGAGGAGTTGATAGAAGAAGGGATGAAATTTTCAAAATGACTCAGAAAGAAGATGAACCATTGGAGGATTATGTAGAAAGTTTCCACTTTTGCTTGAGGAAGAACCCACAAAATAGACTCTCAAAAGAATCCCTAAAGCTGGTGTTTTTGAGAGGATTTAATGATGATTGCATGGATTCCCTTAACCTTATTGGGTAAGGGGATGTGTCTCAGTTACCCTTTGAAGAAATATGCATTGAGGTTTGTAAAAATTATTCAAGGACCTTTACCAAAAGGACAAGGGGAGAGAAAGAATCTTCCATTAGCAAGACATTTAATGTAGTTTATACAATAGAATTGAGTAACCTAATATCCAACATGAAGGAAGATATTATATATCTAGCTACTCAACTAGACACTCTTTATGTGAAGAAAAAGCGAGAAGAGGTTGAGGCAATACTTATTGAATGTTGGGATTATGGATGCACAGTCCTTGAAGCTGCAGTCTTCGATGTAGGACCTTTAAGCCAGGAAAGATAATCAACCACCCAGAAAGTGTTGCAACTAGGCATGCACAATGGAGATTCTATATTGATGAAAAATATTGATTAC
Source organism: Sequoia sempervirens (assembly GCA_007258455.2). Classification (NCBI taxonomy): domain Eukaryota; kingdom Viridiplantae; phylum Streptophyta; class Pinopsida; order Cupressales; family Cupressaceae; genus Sequoia; species Sequoia sempervirens. The sequence continues at coordinate 46,028 of VDFB02179617.1, forward strand.
AAATGTACAAGATGCCTGAATATATAGGCAAGAGCTAAACCCTAATATGCATGAGATGTTGCCATGTGTCTTGATCTAACAACATGTGACAACATGTGAACCCTAATGGTGATGATCATTAAATGATGAGATAAGTTCTAGAAGGAATCTTATCTCCTACAAATAAGGAAGGGAATATTATCCCATTTATTAAATGATTTATCTATTAATGCAACCTAGGACTTAATGATTAAATGCAAGACCTAAGTTAACTTATGCTAGTGTAATAATTAATTAATTACACCAACACCCCCCCATAAGTGCAACTTAGGGAGGAAAATGCAATGATTATGCAAGATGATGATGGGTCCCGGCTACAAGGCCATGTTAGGTACCCATGTACATGATAGATGTAGAAAATCTCCCACAACCGGAGAAAAGGGGAAAACCCAGTAGGAACAAAACCCCTCTCCAAAAAGGAGATGAAAATGCAGAAATGTGAGATAGGATGGGAAGGATGGAGGACTCCCAAATACCCCCCAAGTACACCATCCATCACATGGATACAATAAAATCAAAGGCCCCCCCATAGGGAGGAAAGAGAGAGACTATATAGCCCCCCCAGAAGATGAGATCACCTGCAAGAAAGGTAAGTGTTTGAAGACATAACAAGATCCAATGTTGACAAACAACTTGTCTCCCTTTTGGAAGAAACAAAACCAACTGCAAGTGGAGAGATGCTTCCCATTCTGGATAGGAATTGAAGGAAGGAAGGATGAAGGTGGATGATGGTGTCTCAGAATGCTGCTCAAATGTCTCCTTGCCGGATGAAGATGTCACAATCAATGAAGAGAGTGACAAACTAGGATGATGTAGAAACTGATGCTGAACAATATCCAAAGACAAAGATATAATGGATATGATGGATGTGATGGAGACTTGATGGCCCCCCCTGAATGAAGTGTCCTCACAACCACTGAAGGAAGTATGAAGCAGATCCAATGGTAGATGTTGAAGAAACTTCAAGTCCTGAATGGAATGACAGGGAAGAAGTCTCGAATATGAAATATCTGAATAGAGGAGTGATACCCCCTCAAGAATGTTCTCCAAACTTGTAGAAGTAGCCAAGTCAATGATGCCTAAAACAAAGCCATCCTGTAATGCCAAGTTTGAAAAACTGAAAGTGTCCTGATTGATGATGATAGTGGAAGCCTCAATCAATGATTCTGGACAAGGAATCACTGAATGTGAAGGGATACCAACTGTCTCTGATGAAGAAGAAGCACCGAAAGGAACCTTGTCAACCTCTTCGGAAAGATCAAGGCAATCAACTTCCTGCATAACAATATCATCATAGGGAACTTGATCTGAAGCAAGACATTCTGAATCATGACCATTGGGGAATGGTGGAAAATCTGAATCTCCGTAGATCTCCCAAAGCTTAGTCCAAAGGATATGAGGACAATTACAATGATCAATAGTACTCAGAACATCACAATCAACTTGCATTGAAATGATCTCCAAAATAGTGTATCTCCTGCAACTCCAAGCAAACTCAAGAATACCTTCACTTGGATGAGGAACTATACCAAATATATGTGGAAACAAATCAAGTGATCGAAGATGGTGGCAGATCCCATCTTGCCATTGGGAATAGTTACCCTTGTGCAACATAACCAAAGAAGGAGAGAAATATGCAAGCCCCATAATGAAATTTCTCCACAAAAAATACAAAGACACTGATCTTCAATAGAAAAAAGAAGACTTCCAAATATGACGTACAACTGAAGTGATGCAACCCGGATCAAACACTCTTGTCCCAAGCTTCAGAACATCCAGGTTTTTGAAAAAATGCACCAAACTGAAAAAATAAATGCAAGAGTACCTGGGGCTAAAATTGATCAGGGGACTAGACTGATAAAAAAAAGCTCTGAATCACCTTCCTGATGCCGCTGGAATCACTGAAATCTGATGAGCGGTTGCGAAGATACAAGCTTTTATGTCCAAATTAGGGTTTGGACTTCAATTGGATGTAGAGTCTTCTATGAGCAAATTTTTTACAGAATGGATCTCACCACTGGAAAGTACGTGAAATTCCCTTTCTGACGGTATATCGTTTGCAAAAATTTGATACACTGGGTGAAAGTTATGATCAAACGAAAAAAAATGCCTATTTGAGGCACCTGTAGGCTAAATAGGGTCAAAAAATTAGCCCCTCCGGGCTTAGCACCTGGTTGTTCATGTGACCGTGGTGGTTGAGCTGGCAAAAAAGAAGGGCCGCTGGGCGGAGCGGTGGCCGGGCAGCTGTCGGGTGGCGACGGGGCGGCGCCGCTGGCAGGAGACACTGCCAGTAGAGGATATCCCAGCTGGAGGAGAAGCACGGGCCGACGGGAATGAACTCCGGCAGTCGGGCTTGGACAGTGGTCGGCGGTAGACTGTGTCGGGCACCTACGGGAAGTCTGTCGGTGGGGGCCAGGAGGATGGCTAGCGGGAGGAACACAGGAGCCGGCGGGAAAGAATGCACGGCGGATGTGACAGCGGGCCCTGCAAAAACTTGAATGCGGCCGACAAAAAATATCTGCAGACTTTGAAAATTCAAAGGGGCCGACAATATATTTGATTTTTTATATTGCCAACAGCAATAAAAAATCAAAAAATAAAATATATATGCCAAAAAAATAACCCCGCAGAAATTTAAATGCCGACGGGTAGAAATGCCGATGATTTTAAAAAAAATAAAATCAAACCCCTTATATTATATGCCGACGGGATTAATAATTGCAGGTCGCCCAAATATATTTTTCTGAAACTATAGAAAAAATATGATTTTTGCCAAACAAAAGATATAAATTCCCGATTTTTCTGAAACGAAAAATGGCCTGCGTATAAAATTTTTTTTCCTTAGAGGACAACTGACCAGGATGATTTTTTTTGCTACAAATTGTACGGATAGTACGATTGATTTTGCAAACCCTAAAAAAAAAAACCTCTGAAGCTCCCGGGTTGATGTATCTGATTTTGATGAATGGGCAGGTGATCCTAGGGTTTCGAGGCCTTCTGAAGACAATGGCGAGCTCGGATCTGACTCAATCTGCTTCAGAAATCAGCTTGGTCCCCGGGTGGAAACAAGTAGCCTTCAATGGAAACCTTCAAGCCTGCGGAGAATCTTGCACACCAACTTTCTTGATCGAGGGTTGATGTTTCACTGGATAAGCTCTGATACCATGTTGGGATTATGGATGCACAGTCCTTGAAGCTGCAGTCTTCGATGTAGGACCTTTAAGCCAGGAAAGATAATCAACCACCCAGAAAGTGTTGCAACTAGGCATGCACAATGGAGATTCTATATTGATGAAAAATATTGATTACAAATGTACAAGATGCCTGAATATATAGGCAAGAGCTAAACCCTAATATGCATGAGATGTTGCCATGTGTCTTGATCTAACAACATGTGACAACATGTGAACCCTAATGGTGATGATCATTAAATGATGAGATAAGTTCTAGAAGGAATCTTATCTCCTACAAATAAGGAAGGGAATATTATCCCATTTATTAAATGATTTATCTATTAATGCAACCTAGGACTTAATGATTAAATGCAAGACCTAAGTTAACTTATGCTAGTGTAATAATTAATTAATTACACCAACATTGAATACTACGCCAATTGCAAACAAAGAAAATCTAGTTGCAAGTGTAGAAGGGTGGCAAGTATTGCATAGGACAAACTAGAGAAACCAAATTTTCAACCACTGGCGAATGAATATGGACAACTATTATACATTGCACAAAGAATGCCATGGCAACCAAGACAAGGTATGCCATAGGACCCTTTAAATTTCAATGCACCATTTCTAGTTGGTAATCAAAATTTCTCTAATTGGAACCCCTAGCCTTGGGAAAACACCCAAAACCACAGGAAAATCCCATCAAACCCAACATCTCAACCACCAAGATTACCACAACTACCTACTCACTCTACACCTAACCCCAATAACAAGCTTGTTCAAAAAACCTATACTAACGAGGCTATTCAATACCCTACTTATGGGATAGAGGTGAGTGATGTCCACCTCAAGTTAGGGAAAACATTGGTTGGGCCTTCATCCCCTCAAATCACTAAGATGGTGGATGAGGAACCCGCAAAAAATATTTAGATAATTCACCTCTGGAGCTTGAGTCAAACCAGGTAAACCACACTATTTCACATCTAGAGCCTCTATTCCCTAAGAATTTAGTTATTCCAAGACATTAGAACCAAGCTCAGACAGACCTATTGGGTGTTAGCTAAAGGATGTAAGTATCAAAATTCCCCTCATTCAATCCATCAAGGATATTCCAATTTACACCAAGATAGTAAGAGATCTTTATCTTAAAAAGATAGGGAGAAAGATGAAGGACCCTCAAATAGTACATATCCTAGAGAACCTTGCTTACATTATGCTAGGGAATATAATTGTCCCTAAATATACAAACCCTAGAAGTCCAATAGTGGATTTTAAGATAAATAGAACCCTTATCAAAAGAACCTTGATTGATTTAGGGGAAACCATTAATGTCATGAATAAGGAGACAATGCAACTACTACAACTAGCAAACCTTAGAACTACACCCACTGTTTTATAGTTGGTAGATAGGTCAATAGTGAAACCTAAGGAGATCATTGAGGACTTAGTCATAGCATTAGATTTATGGGAGTATCCTACAGATTTTATAGTCTTGCAGCCAAAGGTCAACCTTGCAAGATATCTAGTTATTTTAGGTAGATCATAGTTAGCAATAACTGATGCATTTATAGGTTGTAGGTTTGGGAACATGGTGATATCAAATAGAATCGTGACTAAGAAATTGGTACTCTATCCACTAGCCCAACCTCCTATAGATCTAGAGCAGACTATCTGGCCTACCCTGGATGAAGAAAACTACTATTCCCTCCAAACTCTCATGACTATTGAACAAAAACCTTTGTTGAAAAATCAAGATGAGGATGATTTAATTGACCACATCATACAAAATAATTGCAATAGGGACCCACAACAACAAGACTATCTTTCATGTCTACAAGATCCACTACAAAATATTATACCTGCAAATTCAATAGAAGAAGTATCCTATCTTTTCCATTCTTTATTTCCACAAAAATGTGTCCCAAACATTAGTGTACTTGACCTTTCATCTATACAATCAATGTCCAAGACATTATAAATCATGCTAGGTAAAATGTTGAATGTTAACAATGGTTTAACTAAAGAATAGTAGAATTCTCTAAACACTGTGTTGCAGGCACACACAAATTTTTTTGCATGGGACTACCATGAAATGAAGGGGATTGATCCAGACCTGTGCATGCATAGGATATGCATAAATTATGGTTTCAAACCAATTAGGAAACTCTAGATAAGGATGAATTCTTCCTTAAGAAAAATAGTTAAAATTGAGCTACAAAAGTTACTTGATGCAGGCTTCATTTACCCTATTTCTGATAGTCAATGGGTGCCACCTCTAGTTATTATCCCCAAGCAATGAGGAAAATAGAGGGTATGTGTGGACTATAGAGAGCTAAACATAACCACTAGAAAGGATCACTTTCCACCCTTTCATTGACCAAGTGCTTGATTCCCTAGCAGGTAAAAAGTACTCCTTTCTAGATGGATTTAGTGGCTATAACTAGATAAAGATAGCTCCAAAGAACCAGGATAAAACCACATTTACATGCCCTTGGGAACATATTCCTATTTTATTCATCCCTTTGGACTATGTAATTCCCCAACCACTTTCCAAAGGGAAGTGCTAAGTATTTTCTTAGATTGTGCTCATGACTCCATGTAAATCTACATAGATTATTTCACCACATATGAAGAAACATATGAAGAACCACTCAACAATATAGAGAAGGTTTTGAAAAGGTTTCAAGAACACAATTTATCCCCAAGTCATGAGAAATGTTTCCCAATGATGACCCAAGGGATTGTTCTAGGAAATTTTATATCAAGTGAAGGAATTCAATTGGATCCAAAGAAGATTGAGATAATTTCCACACTCCCTGTACCACAAAAGCAAAGAGATGTAAGGAGTTTTCTAGGATATGCAAGATACTATATAAGATTCATCCAAGACTTTGACAAAATTATAGTACCTTAATTTGTTCTACTCACAAAGGATATAGAATTTGAATGGACCACAAAATATCAATACTCTTTTGAAGCACTTAAGACAACCCTAACAAAAGACTTGTCTTGAGAGGGCCAAACTGGAAATTACCTTTCCATATACACATCGATGCTTTTGAATTTTCCATAGGAGAAGTATTGGGAAAAAAGGAAGGTAATAAGGAGTAAGCTATTTATTACATCGACAAAAATTTACGAGTAGAACTCAATTATAGAGTTATAGGAAAAGAGATGTTGGTAGGTGTCTATGCAATCAACAAGTTTAGACACTATATCACAGGGTATCTTGTATTTATCCACACTGATCACACTGCAATCAAATATTTAATGAATAAACCTTTGGTTGTAGGTAGACTAGTTAGATGGTTGCTTTTACTACAAGAATTTGATATAACCATAGTGGATAATCCTAGGAAGGATAATGTCATGGTTGATTTTCTATCTAGATTACCAACACAAATAGAAGGTGTTGTGGATGATTCTTTTCTAGATGAGAATTTTTTTTTCTCTCAATGTACACACACCTTGGTTTGCTGACATTAAAAATTACTTAGTAGTAGGAAAAGTACCATCACACTTCTCTCCTAGAAAAAATAGACAGTCGATGCATAAAATCTTTCCATATTCTTGGGTAGCTAGTTATCTATTCTATAGAGGTCTAGATAATATAATGAGATGTATAAGAGAGGATGAGGTCTTTGAAATCCTAAAATATTTCCATGATGAACCCTATGGGGGTCACTTTGCAACCAAAAGGACTACACTCAAGATCCTAACAACTAGCTACTATTGGCCAACTCTTCATAAGGATTTAGTAAAGTATACAAAGAGTTGTGATAGATGTCAAAGGATGGGAAAGCCAACAAGGATAGATGAGATTCCTTTGTAGTCACAATTGGCACTAGCACCATTTGATAAATGGGGACTGGACTTCATTGGCCCAATTTCACCAACATCCAATAACAAAGAGTACATTTTAGTTTGTACAAATTATCTGACAAAGTGGGTTGAAGTTAAGGCATTACAATTTTCTAGAGATGGGAATGTAGCTAAATTCCTATATGAAGACATCTTTACTAGATATGGAGTACCTAGAGAAATTGTGTCTGATTAAAGTCCCTAATTCACTTTAGAACTCATTTCTAAATTGGTTAAGGAATATGAAATCAAGCATAGAAAATCAACACCTTATCACCCCCAATCCAATGGGAAGGTGGAGGTTACAAATAGAGAGAATGAGAATATTCTGACCAAAACAGTGTATATTCACATAAAAGACTAGGCAGCTAGGTTACCTGAGGCAGTATGGGCCTATAGGACAACCTGGAAAACAACTAGAGCCTTCACACCTTATGAATTGGTGTATGGTAAAACAATTGCTCCACTAGTTGAATTTGAGTGCAATAAACTTAGAACAATGGTCGAACTAGATATTGACTTGACAATACCACAAAAGGAAAGACTACACAATCTAAATGGACTAGATGAAATTAGAATGGAGGCCATTTGTTGTGTGGTATCACAACACGCCCCAAGATTGAAAGAATTGGGGACTCAAGTAAAAGAAAAATATAACTCTTATGAAAGGAGCTATAAAATTGGAATATCACCAGAAGTGAAAGAGAAAAATATTTAATAGTAAAAGTACTTTGTAATGTAAGTGTTTCAGGCACTGGGCACTAGGTATCAAAAACATGGAAAAGGAAAAAGGTAATGTGAATTTGAAGGGAAGGCTATGGTCTTGTATGAAGGATTCTGATATAATGGAGTTCCTGTATAACCGAGGTCTAACAAAGTAAGTAGGTAAAGCTAAATACTGGGTACCGAGTACCGGGTTATAATGTGAAGTGAAATACTAAAATTTTAAATTTATCTAATGATCCCGATGATTCGGTATATGTATGAGGATTCATGATATGATTTTGAAAGGTGTCTTGATTATGGGATTTTTGTACTAACATTTGAATAATGGTCTTATTTACATGAGATGTTATACATGTTTTTAAAGGGATTTAATATTTTGAATTTGTGATTGTAGGAGATATAGATTGTGATACAAAATTTAGGTATGGCCGATTAGGAAAACTTGAATCATGGATGGAATAATTTTCAGTTTGGTTCGAATGCTTTGGAAGATTATAAGGAAGAGGGCTTTGATTCCACCAGAATGTTGGGAATCTCAGTATTTCACATGTGGTGGAAACAAATGCCAATGTTCAAGAGATCCCATTCTTGAGAGTGAGAGAACTAGAGCCAAGCGACGTGTGGGGGCGAAAATTCTACCTTTTCATTATGAATATATGGGAAGTCCCTACACATTATCATGATTCAAAGTATCATCCTAGTGAAGATTAAAGATCAACACCCGAAGAGATTCAATGTGTGATTGGAGTTGACTTCCATTGACTTCAATTACAATTCTCCTATTAGTCACTACATTCCACGTGCCTTGAAGAGATTGGTCCCTTAGACTCCCTCTCATGTAGTTGTCTTATCCTATTTGAGCCTTGTGTTCTATAAAAGGCCAAAGGATCCTCATTTTTATTTTAAGTTTAGAATTTGTGGATGTCGAAGGAGCATAAAATTTTAAGTTTTTTTCTTTTTTCCTATTTTCTAAACCATTCTAATGTAAAAAATTGTATGCACGTAAACATTAATTAATATCAGACCTTGTTAGATAGCTACCTATCTTAGTATCTTTTGTAGTTGGTTTTGTTAGTTCGGTCGAACAAGACTATATGTTGTGCCGTTTAAGGGTGCATACAGAACCTACTCAATGTCCAGAAATGAAACCCCTCTCTTTAAAAGCTTACGCTGTTTTATATGTAGTTGTGAAGCAATCTGGTGAAGTATAAAGCATTTTTCTCCATTTTAATTAATTCTTTGGGGCATCCATGGAGAATAATCGAGAGAAACTTTTAATTTTTAGTATTTTTATGATTTGTTTTAGAATAGATGTTTAAATATTTGAAAATGTTCCAAAATTTAAATGAATGGAAGAAATTTTATTGAAAATATTTTATTTTCCATAAAGTGCTAAATGCTTAATGCTAAATCTACTTAAGTGATAGCAAAGAATTTGTGATGTTCATGAAATGTTATGGCATATATTTTGGTTTCATGATTGTTGAACTCATTGTTTCAATCTAGAATTCATATCTAAAATATTCAAGGAATAACCATAGTCCCTTTGAGATTAACAACAATATCACATCAGTACCTGAGAGTGACCCTAGTGCAACCATGACCTAATTATCAGATACTTGGGATTGAACAAAATCCAATCTTTTCCTTATTAATGCAGAATTCCCCTTTAGGTTGTCTTTGTTCCATATCTTTCAAGAAGGATAGGCTCTTTGCAGTCTTGTCTATGAAGAATTTATTCGCCCTGTTTGTTGCAAGTGAAATTGTTGTCAAAAGGAATTGGCGCTAGAAGGAGGGCCTTTCTTTGATATTTTAGAGGTTTTCATTCCTTGGAATTAAAGAATTATGCTTGGGTAAGTGCACAAAGTTTAGTCCATGAAACGTGGAAGTTTTTTCCTTAGCCAAAAAATTGAAATCGGCTTTAATAAAACAGGATCCTGATTTTAATAAACGAGATCCCGAGCCTGAACACGAAATAGGATCCCGCTTTTTAAAAATCGAGATCCCATTTCCTATAGGATCCCAAACTAATGGAGAAGGAACGAGATCCCGATTACTACGAAATGGGATCCTGATTTGTAGAGGTCAGGATCCCGTTTTGTAGAAATCGGGATCCTGTTTTATATTGCTATTTATTTTTTTAAAAACAAAGTTCATTTCACAGCAGACGGGATCCCGAATACAGGCCACAACAACCCCCACAAACAGCTATAGGTACTCGCCCACGCCCTATTTTTTTGCATTTTTCTATTTTTTATTGAAATTGTGAAGAAAATAAGTGAATTTGGCATGTTTTTTTAAAATTTATTTCACATTTTGAGCATTTTTTTCTTGTTATAGTAGAAATGAGTAATTGTAAAAATAGACAAAAAATTGCAATGAAACCTGAATATTTTTTAATAGAAATGAAAAAATGAAACTTGAATTGTGTTTTACAAACAAAATTTAACTTTTGAAACCTAAATTGTTTGATTAAACCAAAAAAAAAAGAATTTGAAAACCCTAATTGAAACAAAACAAAAAATTGCATTTCAAAACCCTAGAAATTGAAATGAAATAAAAAATGCATTTAGAAACCCTAATCAAGCTTTTTGAAACCCAATTCAAATCAAACAAAAAAAATTGAATTTGAAAACCCTAGTTTGAACTAAAATGAAAAAATTGCATTAAAAACCCTAATTGCTTAGAAATTGAAACCCTAAATTGAATTGGAACAATTTTTTTTGTTAAAACCCTAAATTGAAATCGAGCAAATCATTTTGATTTTGAAAACTAGGTAATTTCGAGCTCAAAAAAATTCATTTGCATTGCTTAAAAGTTTTAAATTTTATTTGCATTGTATGGAAAAAACGATATGTTAAACTTTAGTTTCAATGTTAAATTATAATTAGATTAGAAAACAATATGTTAAAGAATAGTTAAAATTCATAAAGTTTATCTTGATGTTTGTTTGCAAATTTAGTTAGAAAATTCGTAAATCTAAGCATGTACAATCGATTCCAATTGGCACTAACTTGCAAGTCTAAATTATTCCAAGGGCCACCCAAAATTCACCCTAAGTTTGCTAAAACCTAGACCTTGAACTGTAAAATCTAAACCCTCAACACTAAAGCATTTGAATTTTCTCTTAGGACCTTAAAATAAAATTTGGTTTTCTTAAAAAATCCTCTATTGTCACCATTTAGTAGAGCTTTTTGTAATGTTTTCACTTATTTGAACACATAATATATTTTTTTTTGGTTTCTACAAGTTTATGAAGAGTGGATGATCACTCTCTATGACACTTAGACATTATCATTAGGGATCTAAATCATTGTAAGAAAACTTTATTCTATTATATCCACAAGATAGGAGAGTGCGAGTGAGAGTGCTATGGGTAAAGTTTCTTTCATTGGTCATACCTAAAATTATGTAGGTTCAATGTCAAGAATGGGTCTATTTGGTAGATTTATGAAAACTATTATGAATATCTAGAATACCATAAAAGTATAATTATAGCAATTTCAATTAGAAACACTTGGGTATATATCATATGAAATTTAAATCTAGTAAGGTGTCTATTATATAGGAGAGTTGATAATACATGGAAAGAGGTTTGTATGGGAATATATGTATTAATAAACACATACCATGACCTCTATAGGATTTTTAAGATGTGTTCCTAGATAATAATCCACCCATCCTCAATCATAATGGATTCTTTAGCAATTAAGAGAGATTCAATAACCATAAAATTACCTATATTTTGATACTATATAGATTTATGTGGAAGGATAGAAATGCATCAATAAGGAGACCAAGATGGAACCATTTAACACCTAAGGTACACCTATTACATGGGAAAGGGAGGAGGTACATGATGATAGGTTGGAGGAACTATGCTATTATTACAATAGAGATAGGAGGAGGATTCATATTATGCTCCTATAAATAAGAGGTTAATTTAGAAGATTAAAAGAACTAGATAATAACAAAGGAAATAATTCTATAGAGGGAGTGAGTGGGATTGTTGGAAATATACAAGGAGAGAGGTGAAGGTCCCAACACCTACATAGGGTCCTACACGAAATACACCAATCTAGGCACTTCCTAGAAGGATCAAGATCCATGTGAGTAGCCTCTTTTTATTTTTGTATCTTCTACATATGTATATTTATTCCTTTATTATGTGATTAAAATTATGTATGATATAACTTATTAATAAGTGATTATAAGTATAATTATTAAAATATTTCATATTTATTTTGATATCCTCTAATGTAGGAGGAAATTTTTACTTGTTTTGATAGATGTATGTTATTTTTGTGATATGTATAGATTGATTCATTTTTAACATGATACTTTTTTTTATTAGAGGGGTAAACACTTTTGACCCAGAGCTAGATGGAACCAATGAGGCCATAGTATGACTAAATTTGGAACTCACTAGACATCTAGATCCCCTTAATCCATCCTATCACCCTAAATTGTAAATCGATTTCTTAAGGGGTCCCAATATGACATTTTTTAAGGGGATCAAAGAAGTTCTTAAAATTTGGTGAAGTTTCCCAAGGCAACTAAATTTAACAATAATAAGATCATGCAAGATTATAATATGAATGGGATTTCATGATCTAGGTTGGTCAGTTGAAACAAGAGTAGATTTCAATCAACTATTCCACAAGAAAATGTTCTTCGCTAACTTGCAAGTTCATTATATTCCAAGGGGCACCAAAACTTCACCCTAAGTTTTGTAAACCATAAACCTTGAACTCTAAAATCTAAACTCTAAACACTAAACCATTCATTTTGTCCTACCTGACCTTAAAGTGAAATTTGGTTGTCTTAGGAAAATCCACTAAATTTCATTCCCTTATGCCATATAATTTTGTCATAGGATCTTACTACATATATCCCCTTAAGTTATCCTATTACCCTAAACCCTAAACTCTCTAAACTCTAAACCCTAAACCCTAAAGCCATCATTTTTTCTTAGGCTCTTAATGAAATTTGGTTGACTTAGGCAACTCCACCAAATTTCATTCCCTTATGCCATGTAATTTTTTCCTAGGATCTTACTACATGTAGATCCCCTTATGCTATCATATTACCCTAAACCCTAAACTCTAAAGTCCTGATGAGGGCGCAAACCCGAGACACAGAAAATAACCCACAAACTAGAGAATAATTTTATTATTCAGAAAATGGAACTTCTTACATGCAGAGGATCTCAAATCCCCAAATTCTACAACACATGCAAGCTACAGAAAGCTACAGAATAACCCTTTCGCAATATGCGAGCTTGTCCCCAAAAAGTTACCCAAAAATTAGAAAACCCGCCCATAAATAGAGCTCCTCATTAGTTTGGAGCCAAAACAACATTCAAATTTGAGTTTAGGCGGTTTGGCGCCGAAAATTTACAACATGAAGTTCAAATTTCAAAAGAGCATTTGCAATAGTATCTTCTAGAAAGTGCGCCAACTTCCGGGGCCATAACTTTTGATCCAGGCTCTGATTCGCGAACCGTTTGAACCGTTGGAAAGGTCTCGAAGTCAAGAACGCACTCAAAATTTGCTATGCCAATTTTGGCAAGTTTTGGGGCCGATCCGGGGAGCTCTAAGTGCCTCAAATCCCACTTAAGATTTTTAGGTGCAAATCTGGGAAACTAAAACTGCAATATGTTTCAACCTAGGACTGAAATTAAAAAACCGTAAATTGGGGAATTTCATTTATGATGAAAAGGGTATCAAAATGTAGAAAAAATATAAAAACTGAGAAACTTGAAATTTAACTATTTTGGGTGATGCAAGATTGCCCTTACACCATTGGATGCTCCTACATCAGACACCTAGGGTGATTTGAGAAGTGACCCATCATGTCTCAGATGGTTGAGG